>CAEGAF010035107.1:0-33663 GCA_903067075.1 Micropoecilia bifurca | reverse complement strand
TTATTATTATTATTATTATTATTATTATTATTATTATTATTATTATTATTATTATTATTATTATTGTTATTATTATTATTATTGTTATTATTATTATTATTATTATTATTATTATTATCACCACATTGGGCATTATTACAAGAAATACCTCAAATTCTTAACATATTTTAAAATTCTACTTAAGAATATTAAAATAGGTTAATTTCAAATGCTTGCTGAGCTCAAGACTAGCAGAATAAATTTGCTGACTTTGAGTTGCAATATGTTATGTAACTCTCCTGCAGTTAAATATACAGTTTCTTAGTCATAAACATTACATATTTTCACATTGCATATTTGAAACGCGAAAAGAAAAAATAGCGTTTTGGCTCAAACTGTCATAGTGAAGAACTTCTGCAAAGCCCAGGGTTATGAGAGTAAAGAGTAGGTGAAAGGACAGATTACTAATGGTTTGCAATGATGAATAGATTTCTTTTTATTAACAATAAAACTTGGGAATTAAAGGAGGTTGTGCTTGTGTTTTACTGTGAATGTGTTTTTTAAGATGTTACATCTACTGTATGAGTTTTAATTACACTTTCTCCTAGAAGAATAAAGCACCACCAAGCTAATTAAAATATCTACTGCACAGTTTGGAGACTCATATAAAGCACTGAGTCTTTCCTTCTAATCACAATATAATTAGGGGACCTCTTTAATTAAAATGTCACTGAATCTTGAATAAAAATTGTAGCTATGAAAATGTGGGTAATATTTACTCAACATTAGAATTCAACTCTTTTCAAGTGATGTTTTAAAAAAGTCTCATAAATGTATAATATAATGATATTCTACATATTTAAAAATGAAATCATGGCAGAGATTTTGCAGAGTATCTACATTAACAGAATGAGAAGAATTCTTATAAATACTTTTTAACTTTTCACAGAATGCTGCTGTTTTGAATTATTGGTTTAAAGTAGTATGAACTTTGGCAATGTGTTAAATACTTCATCATCTGCAAACTTCAATGGTAGGAAAGGCTGACCAATTTTTTTGCACATGCAGTTTTTACAACCAATAATATAAAGGTGTCTACTGTAATCTATTTATAAGCATGATGTATGTATGTGAACCCAGTTAAAGACATAACTAGTATGAAGTTGCTACATGCCATAGCAGTAAAGTTGCCTATATGGCAAAAGATAGGGTGTGATTAAGAATAGAATAAAATTCTAATTTTGTTAGATTTAAACATTTATTAATTTTTATTTACCTTTTTTTAATAACCTAACTAGGAAGAAAAGTTAACAGTGGTGAAGGAGTAAAGTAACCCGAGGAAATTTTAGCTGCATGACTCACTGCAGGCGGAACTTTCATTATGGTAGCTGATAATTGGCAACAAGAAAGCAATATCCTCAGCAGCATCATCTAATGAACATACACACTGTAATAATTATTTCCCAAAATGGTTGTCACCTGTCAAAACTAAGTAGAGTGGGAAATAGAGAAGCCAGATGTGTAAGAGTTTGCAAACAAGCTTTTAATTTGGCGGTTGTAAATTGCCAGTATAAACAACGCCAACATTAGAAATCACACTTTACAAAATGTACTGTTTTCTTCAGCAAAAAGGATACCTGCGCTAAAAGGAATAGAAAATAATCGATTTTATTTCTAAACAGTTTTAGAGTTAAAATATGGTTGATAGCATGTCCAACTAGTTAAATGTCAGGGTTTTTTTGAAGTTACTGCTGGGTTAGCAGATGCCAAATGGAGATGTTCTAGAGATGTCCATGTAAGCCCCAGTCTCAAATGAAACAATTGCAAGTAAAACGGACAAAACAATGCCTATATTTGATATTAAAACACAACCAAAAATTAGAGTAGAAAACTATTGTGAGCAATGAGGACTCTACAACTCAAATCGCCTCTAAAGATTTGTCAAGCCTACAGCGGCCTAATTAAAGTGGCAGCATCAGTAAATGTGGGTTCCCTCCCCCTGAGATGCTCAAATAAACAATTCAACCAGCTAATTACATGACAATAAATGATTTTCCCACTGAGATTACGTGAGCCATGAAGTGGGGATTAAATTCACGGAGGCATAACTTTTTGATGACATTTACTCGCACTGCTACCTGTCTCTATAGATCAATACAATAATGAAACTCCTTGGCAAGAAAAACACACAACAACAACGCTCTCCCTGTTACTTCACCCAACTACACTTCATAACAGAGATGCCCACATAAGTCAGCCATGACAGTCTCTTCAATTATGTGACAGTGGAGAAGAAAGAAGCATGATGGATTGGTGTCAAATCCCCAGGGAGCCGTATAAGCAAGACGGCGCGCCAGGGCTGCCCATCTGTCAACAATCTCAATTAACTGCTGTAAAGATACAGGCACCCCGCTCCTTTATATAACGAGAACAAGGGTGTCTATCTCAACAGCGGGCAGCATTTTATTTTCACAAGAAGAAAACGGTGTATTTAGATGAGCCGTATTGGCCCATCCATCAGCAAAGGGGGGCAGAGTCAAATTGAAATCTGACATTTAGAGCCTCAAAGGCTTCTCTCACTGGCTCTGATGTGAACTGCAGCATGTGACAAATTGTTTGTATCAGGCTTGTCCCTAGGTGAAGCCTCTGATAGTGTTTAGAGATGAAATGGGCACCCTTGACATTTTGAGGAAAGGTCATGTTTTGTGTTCATTACTGCCCTCTTTTACATACATCCAGCTGGGGGGATTGAGAAGTGCTGTCATAATCTTGCATCAGTTTAATGAACACCTAATTTTTAAAATTTTCTTATTAAAAAACATGCAAAACCTTGTAAGGATTCAAAAGGCAAGGTGTAAATTTTCAGCTTATTTGTTTACTTCATTGTTTGATTTTTCTAACAACTAAGGAGAAAAGCATTGCATCAACTTACATGTTTTTAGGTAGTTTTGTTTTATGGTTGATAATTTCTTCTCAGTGTGGAAAAATGACAAATTACCAAAGCAAATTAAATAAAATGGCTTTTTTTTGTTACTGGAAGAGGCGCACTGTAAATGTTGAAACTATAATAAATAATCAGCAGCTTAGGTTGTCAGGAATGTACCACAAAAAATCCCAATAAATATACCTTCCAGAACAGTGTTTTGGTTTGGTAGCCTTAGATTGTACTGTAGAAAACATATTTTGTCACTAAAAATTGTTGTACAAACAAAATGCTTTATTATTAAATAATAATATTTTAAAATGATTTTTTTAATAACTTATTTAAAATTTAAAAAATGTAATGATAAAAATTAGTAAAAATATTTATTTAACTATACTTATACTGTAGCTTTCTGTAAAATATAACACTTTATGTAGTTTTCTGCTGTAAAAAATTGTGATATAGTCCTTTTATGGTAATTTTTTGTTAATTGAACAGTAAAGGGTTATATAACTTATAAACCAATATGGCAAACCTTATTAAAATCTATGTAAAAAAAAAATAGTAGAAGCGTTTTATTTTGAATGGCTACATTTCACATTAACAACAATACCTGCCAATATTGTGCTGAAATAACACAACAGAATAACTAGAACAAGTGTTTTGCTGTAAATTTTACGTTTAGCAACCAGTGAGTCATTCTTAGCAATGATAGGCAGTCAAGTTGATCCGAGGATTGACTAAAACATAGCAACTTTTTTGCTTCAGCTAGTTTGTGAACTTGCCCAAAACCCCAAAAAGTTGATCTGCAAATAAAATGTCAGCAGCATTCCTCATAAAAAGAGCAAGGTAGAGCAATAACTACAAAGCTCATCACTCTCCCTGCGTGAGACGATCTGTGACAACTTCACAAATTGAAACGTCCAGGATTAATTTCATTCAGTAGCACGGTGTCCATTTTACTGCTGAATTAAGAAACAGATCTATATTTCTTTCAACATCAATGCAGGCAAAATTATCGCCTTGCATTGCCAGCTATTAAACAGTCCAAAGCAGCTTCAATATGTATGTTATTACAAACAGTGTGTGTGGCAGTTTTATTAGCCGGGCTCCTCGGGGACCAGCGGGATAAATTGGGCCATTTTCAGTCAGTCCTGCTGCCTGCTGTTAGACAAATACAAATAAACGCCCAGGGTGTCAACTCAGATTCTTCTTTTACACTTGTGGATCGTAGGAAAAAGTCATTTTGTTTGGGCGCAATGTGATGGCTGACTGCTTACATGAAAAACGCTGTGAATCCAACTAAAAAACAAACTAAAATAGAGTTTTCAACAACACTGGATTACCATACTTAGCCCAAACACTGAAGATTAAATGAAATTTGCCCTTTAAGGAAAAGTGGGAAAAGTAGAAAAGTAAAAACCTCAATTCTGAACACAAGTCATGGAAACATGTTGGTGGCAGCATCATGCTATAAGGATGCTTGTCAACATAAATGTTAAAATCTACAAAAGACTTGAGAGTTTGGCAGATAATAACTAAATATAAAGCCAGAGCTACAACAGAACAGTTTATTGAAGGCCCAGATTTGAATTCAGTTTGGGAATAAATGGCGAAAGTTGAAAACTTCTATTCAAAGACGCTCTTCATTCAGACTGAAAGAATTTGAGCTATTTAGCAAAGAAAATTGGGTAAACATCTCAGTCTCTATATGGACAAAGCTGGAGGTCAATAACGGTGTGGAGGGTTTGGTTTTAACATTACAAATATTCGTAAAGAACCTTTGCAAGATCAAAGCAATTTTCAATTAAAAGAAAGCATAAAGTCCCCTGAGTCAGACCATTATTTTACTTCCAATAAACCAGGTTTGTGAAGAAGTTCTGAGAAATTACTCCAATGGCTTCTGAAGGTCTTTTGGAGATTTTCTTTATTTTTTTTTAAACAACATCGGCTTTTCCCATGATTTCAGTCCATCTCTTTGATCTGACAATTCCCAGCAACTGGTTTCTGTCAGGTTTCTAGGAATCGTCCATCCAGCTGTCTTCCCTTCACACCTGCTTTGTTTTTCACAGATCTGTCCAGGGTCAGAGAAAGACATTCAAAGCAGCACAAAGTTTGTTTTATGATTAAGACTAATTTAGTTATCGTCTACACTCCTTCGCTTTACACATAGACTTTTATCTGGTTCTGTTATTATTATTATTTAATTTTTTTACTATGTCTCAAATTAGTTAGATAAATAAAAAGCAGGAATAAAGGCTCTTTTATCCAATAGATAAAAACTGAAATACAGTGAGCTCTCAAAATCTCTTAAGAAAGGAAAGTTGAAGCACAAATCTTCAGGAAAAATGCATGTTTTATACATATGCTTAAAAGTTTCTTCCTTTTCGAAATATAGTTTGTAAGACACAACAAATATGTTTTGTTTTCCTTTAGAAAGGAAGTGGAGGTGCTAAATGAGAGGAGAGGAGAGGGAATTATGAAGAAAAGCAAACCCAAACCCTAACCCTAACCCTAACTCTGAGGTGACTGACATTTTTATGCTTTAGTAACCGGTTTGATGCAAAAACACAAATCAGAGGACAAGGCGCTTCCCTGAAGGATGAAACTCTGCTTCTTTGTGAAAGTGCTCATATAAAAGACTATGCAAGTAGTCAAATGTGGGCAATATGATCTTGAACTTCTACCACAAAATCTTGTAGTATTACTGTGATAATGATGAGAATGAGTGACTGTAAGAACTACGCATATTTGAGGTAAATATATGTCAAGGCACAGCAATCATAGCACCACTAACACAAATACTGCTCTTTACAAACATTCCCAATCATAATACGCTTCTTCAGGACACCAGTCACATAACAAAGTGCAATCTGTTTCACTAAAATGCACACTGTATCTGTATTTAACCATGTTTTTATATTTACTGATACACTTTTATTGAATAAACAGTGGATAAAATAGTAAAAATAACAATGCTGACAGTTTCAGGGCTTTTTAAACATCGTTAATTGGAATAAATTGTGACAGTGATCAATCAAAATCTTATAACAATAAGAAATGTATCATGATAAATGATAAAGGATAAATGGTAAAGGAAGCGATAAAGCCAGCAGAACCACATCACCTGCAAAAAGCACATAACAAAGTCAAGTAGTCACCCTAATATATCTGATTATATTTATTCTACTTTACCTAAGGTAAAGTCCTTTTTAAATGTGTTTTAGTTTGTGTGAGTATGAAGCCAGCTTCTGAAAATTCCCCAGATAGTTATTGCTGATTTACCTCAGTAACAACTGATTCTGTCCTTTTTGTTATTTTTATGATTTATAGTAATCATACGACCTGTCACCTGACCTCTCACATACCTTTCCTGACTTTAACAGCGATCTCTTCCTCGTTTGCTGTTGGGAGACTTTTAGCGAAACGCTATTGGCCAGCTGAAGGCGCATTTTGATCCCATTGGTCCGTCTGATTATCAATCAGGAAGAGGGGGCGGGACAACTGCGTTCCGTATCAGGAAATAACAAAAGCACCTTCCAGTCAGCTGTGCGCTGCTAAAAACGGCCTTTGTGGGTGAAAATGAGCAAAATGCTGCTGCTTCTCGTTCTTTTGAGTTTACTGAGTCCCGCAGCTGAAGCGCTGGACAACGGACTGGCTGTGAAACCCACCATGGGCTGGTTGCACTGGGAGAGGTTCATGTGTAACACGGACTGTGACACAGACCCAGACAACTGCATCAGGTAGGAAAGAGGAGCCATCAACCTGTTCCTGTAATTAGATTATTGATGAATTTGAATGATTCAAACTTAATACATGGTGGTTATATTTCTCCACACTGGTTTGATTGGAGCGACAGAATGGTTGACATTCAAAGTGTAAATATTTACAGGCTAAAAGTTTCTGAAAAATAACTTTTAGATTTTTAGAAAAAGCAGTTATTCGGCTTTTTTACTGTTTAATAATGGCATCACGCTATTTGCAGAGAAGTGCTAATGTAAGTAACTCAAAGGTTAATTTATTACTTCACTTCTGGGAGCAGAACAAAATAATATGTATTAAAGGCCAGTTGACCTAACCAGCCTTAGAAGAGGATATTATCAGAGAAAAAAATACAATGTAGTGATTTAAGATATGCAAATTTAAAGCATAAATTCCTTGTCAACATGCTGGTTTGTAAAACCTTTTAAAAACTTTGTAGATGCATTACTGTTTAGTCAGGTTTTGCAGTTTAGTGTGGTTTAGAAAAGGAAATGTTTCCTCCTTTCTGCTCAGTTAAACATCTTAGCTTGATGCGCTTCTGAATGGGTTTTGCTTTCAATTAAATTAATTTCAGCTTATTTATATAGCACCATTTCACAAGTGTCATTTCAAGACTTTAAAATAAATCAAACACTTTCTGAAGTGTCAAATGAGGCAACATTTCCAAAATGTGCCTTTTAAAGATGTTCAAAAGTTCTACTTGATCTTGTACTTTTAGCCAACCACAAACCACACATAGAAATGTTCTACTAGAAAGTGAGCCTCAAGTCTTTTGCAGCATCTAATAATTATTTTATGGTATTCCACTGTAATTAGCACCATCCATCTTCCCTGCATCACATCATGAGACATCATTAAGACAATCAGGCTATTCTTGGCTAAGCTATTGACCAATTTAGTTGTTTTTTTTCATAGGTTGTAAGATACAGAAGAAAAAGAAATGTGCTGCTCTGGTATATATGCTCAGGATTATCATTTCCTGGAAGTGCTAAAGTAGAAATAAGTTCTCTTGTTTCTCGAAGATGCTTCACCTCTCATCCAAAAAGTACGGAAGAGGATTAGGGCTACCGAAAAAAAAAAAATTTTGACTTAAAATTCAGAATTCTGACTTAAAATTCTGACTTTAGAGTCAGAATTCTGAGATTAAAGTCAGAATTCTGAGATAAAAGTCAGAATTTTTTTTTTTTGCGGTGGCCCTAATCCTCTTCCGTAAAAAAGGCCTTTTCCGTTCCCAAAATCTTTGAAAGCATCAGTCTTGAAAGCTGCAGTCAGAATAATCTCACTAATAGAGCTACTAAAGTCACTAATGGGGCAATAAGGACATGTGAGTCGTGTTTCATTGATAAATCCAAAATAAATTTAATTGATTATAAGTGAATGAACTCATCAAAACATGTCCCCATCTGCTATCTCATCACTCTCTGAGCCAAAATACAGTCTCTCAGTATTACAGGCAGAATATGTTTAATTAAATTGATCTTTTTTGGTTTCATTTTGAATGAATCTACAGGTTTGCATGTTTTAGATCTTAACAGGTTTTTACTGAACTGTAGTCGTCTGAGTCAGGTGTGTAAAAGCAGGGGAACATTTAAAACATGCACAGCAGTGTGTCCTAAGGACCAGGATTGGGGAAACACTGTTGTGATGAACTCTTACAGGTTCAGAATACATTGTGTCAATAATGTTCATTTGGGCTTTTTCACATTAAAATTTCAACTGAATGTGAAAAAAGTGAATTCATATAATTTTATTTGTTAAATGATCTAATCTTTCAAACACATGACCTTCTCCGCATTTTATTCAGGAAGCAAAGCCCTAAATGCCAGTGCCTTGGTTGAATCTTGATAACTGCATTACCTCATATGAGGCAGCATCCAGATACAATGTTTTATTTTGTATTTTTTGAGGCATGTTTTCATCCCAATAACTCTCAGCACCTGCATCCTAACCGACAGCCCTGCCTATTTCCTCCTGTTGCCTTGGCAGCGAGCGTCTGTACATGCAGATGGCGGACATGATGGTGAAGGAGGGCTGGAAAGAGGCCGGTTACGAGTACGTCTGCATCGACGACTGTTGGCCGTCCCACGAGCGCGACGCTCAGGGCCGCCTGCAGCCGGACCCCAAAAGATTCCCGGGAGGCATCAAAAAGTTAGCCGACTATGTGAGTTAGTGAAAATAATGGGATGTTTGATAGATTTGGGGTGCAGAATGACCAGCATGTGAGTTTATGATTGTGAAGCATGTCGCAATCCTGTGGGAAAGTATTTACTTGTCTTGAATATTTCTACATTTTATGCTACTACCATAAATTTTTGTTTCTTTCATTAGAGTTTTTGTAACATAGTCATATATTCATAGTTTAACATTTTCTATGAACAAAGGCCTGACTGATTTGACATGGATATTTATCCCTTCTGAGTCAGTACTTTGTAGTGTCATTCTTTGACTTAAGTACAACTGCAAGTGTTATACATCATCTTTTTCTCTTGGTTTTGCACATTTCAGACATTTTTGCCCATTCCTCTCAGTTTGGATATAGCTCTGGCCTTTGCATGGGGCATTTTAGCTCATAAATGCGTTGATCTGTGCTGAACTTAATACTTTTAAATAGTAAGTTCAGTATATATTTAGTATGTCTGGTGTTGTTGTGCTTTGAGAGGTGAATCTTTTCCTCGGTCTCAAAATTTGTGCTTTTCTTACAGCATTGTCCCAATTTTAGATCCATTCACCTTCAACTGAGCTCTGATCAGCTTTCCTATCCCTTCACCCTTCATTTAACTGGAAGGGACAGCAAAGGCTTTTTGAGTTTTAAGCTGTGCAACGCTGCCACCTGCTGGTTTGAACATCTTATTTTGTTCCCCTCCTTCAGGTCCACTCTAAAGGCCTGAAGTTGGGTATCTATGCAGATGTGGGAGAGAAAACCTGCGCTGGATACCCTGGCAGTCTGGGTTATTATGAGATTGATGCTCAGACGTTTGCAGACTGGGACGTGGACCTGCTTAAGTTTGACGGCTGTAACTTGAAGTGGACTTTGCTCGGAGACGGTAGGAATTAATTTCAGAATTTTAATAAATGTTCAATTAAACAGCAAGCTGTTTAGCCAAAGCATGCATGCCCATTCACTCCATTATCTAAAACAGTCAGGAGCATGTGTCTTATTTCTATTATGTCATTCTGTTCTCTTACTGCCTGGTTTAGGCTACATGAAGATGTCAGAAGCTTTGAACAAAACTGGAAGAAGTATCCTGTACTCCTGTGAGTGGCCTTTGTATGAATGGCCTTTCCAAACGGTGAGGAAGATTCATCTTTTATTTCATTTTTAATGTTTTTAAACATATTAGTTTTTCTCTGCCTGCAGCCAAACTACACCGCTATCCGTGAGACCTGCAACCACTGGCGCAACTTCGACGACGTGTTTGACTCGTGGATGTCGATCAAATCTATCCTGGACTGGACTGCTTCTCATCAGGACATCATTGTCCCCTCAGCTGGGCCCGGGGGCTGGAATGATCCCGATATGGTACTCGCCATATCTTTCAATTTGATCCTAAAACATTCAAATACCAGGAAGTTTCTCCTATATTAGAACTTTTCTACTTCTATCCGTTATTCAAAATGATCTTTTTGCACATTTTGTACAAAAACAGCTCATTCTGAAAGTGGTTTAAAATAGGCAGAAGTGAGCAAATTAACATCTTAGTATCTAAGAATGACTGTGCAAAAAAATGTAATGCACATGTTTTGTATAACTTGTCCTAATTTGTTCATGATGGGCCACCTTTAAAGCAGCATGAATGCAAACAATGTTGGGCTTGTTTATACCAGAGAATTAGCTTGTCTGTGCTTTTATACGTTCCATATTTATGATACTAATCCATTCCTCCAGCTTGTAATTGGGAACTTTGGCTTGAGTCACGACCAGCAGGAGTCTCAGATGGCGTTATGGGCCATCATGGCCGCCCCTCTGCTCATGTCTAACGATCTGCGGGACATCTGTCCTCGATCCAAGGAGCTGCTGCAGAACAGACGAATCATAGAAATCAGCCAGGACCTGCTGGGCAAGCAGGGATATCGCTCTGCCAAGGTGGGAGTAAAAGTGGCAGAAAGCAGAGATTTCAGCTTCATCTACTGATTCTGTCAATGGTTTTAGACGTGAAATAATCTCTTGAAGGATAATAAATGTGGCTTGTTTTGCAGGGGAATAGTTTCGAAGTGTGGGAGAGACCTCTATCTAAACACCGCCTGGCTGTCGCCGTGCTCAACCTGCAGGAGATCGGTGGTCCTCGGGGGTTTGCCGTCAGCGGCGTCCCTGGCTGGAAGGTCTGCGACCCCCAGTGCAACGTCACTCTGATCCTCCCCCAATACAAAGAGATGGGGGTTCAGACTAAAGAGAGCAAACTCATCTTAAAAGTAAACCCTTCAGGAACGGCTCTGCTGACCGTCACACCAATCGGCAAAGACTTTGGCAGGCTTCACTGGAAGGACACCAACTAAAGAACATCAAGTTGTTACGCTAAATCTCAGGTTCAATCATCAAGTTTCTAAATTTTTCCAGATTTTTGTTCAGGTTTTAAAACAATCCGGTTGGTAATTCACCATATTGGTAAAGGGCTTTTCCAGCATCCAGATCAACTTAAATTAGCTCAGTTTCATCGTTTTATACTCAAAAGGTTATTTGAAACCAATTTTCGTTTGTTTTCTAGACCAACAAGCTTTGCAATGACTTTTACTTGTTAAAAATCATGGTGCATCTTTCTGCAGAATCTCAACCAGCAACTTTTAAAACAAACTAATTATGGGTAAACTTTTAAACTCAGTTTGTGATGCATAATGTCATTTTTTTAAAGGAAAAAAGATATTTAACAAATTCTATTTCTTAAAATATAGTAAATGTGATACCCAAAGGTGTTCATTAATTTTTTGCATCAGACTGCATGAAGATCTCCAGATACAGAAATCTGAACCAATTTTAAAAGATTTTATGAAATGTTAAAAAAAATTCTTTTTACATGTTTATATAAAAAATTTAATTCTTCACATCTATGGTCCTCCATGCATGAAAAAAGAGCACAAAATTAAAGTATGTTTCAACACATTTATTGAAAATAGTGACAACTTCATCCAGAGGAACGGACCACAGCTTAGAACTGGATGACCTGGCCCTGCAAGAGGAAACGGAGGGAAATGTGGGTGAAAATGATGCTTCAAGATAAAACGCTCCTTTCTGGTTAATAGCTACAGAAAATTAAATCCACTAAGGCTTTAAGTCCCACACACTTTCATCGGTATTACACTTCACCCATTTAAACAAAGTCAAAACTGAGATATTTACAGGTTTTATGTTTTAAGCAATCTGCAACTTTTTGACCAGATTGTCGCTGCAATTTCAGACAGTGGAAGCTAAATGCAGAATTCAGGCCTTGTGAATTATTTTTTTTACAAACATTCACACATTATTTAAATGTCATAAGTGTTTATTTTATGATACCTAGTGAAAATAAATGATGCTCAATAACCAAGAAATTAGTGTAAAGTGTGTAATTGTAGCATTATGACTCCAACAGAAAGGCATGTCTAACTGGAGCAACTCAAATTTAAAGTTAGTTTCTCCACAAACTGTTCTTTAGTAATTGTTTTCTTAAATATTCACATACTTAAGTTGAGCAGTGCACCACACATTTAATAATTGATACCAAGATATTGCATCAACTTCTGACATTTGTTGAAGGTTTTTACATATTCTTGCAGTTTGTGCTTAATACTCTTAAGTCGAGGAACAGTTATTGACAAACTCTTATGTCTTGCATTGAATTCTAGCAACAACAAAAAAGAAAGTCAATGATAGTTGCTTTGTACCTTTCTCTTCTTGTCACCACCCAACTCAAAGTGCTTGCATCTCTTGATGGCCAGCATTCTCTTGGATCTGCAGTTGGGCTCCACACACTCAAGCCTCAATACGATCTTCTTTGTCGTTTTAGCCTGAAAGAGATATTTTACTTGAGTCAAAGCTATCAAACGTGTTTAAGCCTTTAAATAAAACTTATCTACAAGGGAAGGTAGGTGTTACCTTTTTACGGAAAATCGGCTTTGTTTGCCCACCGTACCCGCTCTGCTTTCTGTCGTATCTCCTCTTACCTGCAGAACAGTTTGAGAGTTCAGTGAAAACACAACAATATAACAATCTATAGAAGTGTTTATCTATAGAAGACAGCTTAAATTTTTTCACATTTGTATTCGGTCAATTTGTAAAACCTCATTTTCCTGGAATTGGAGTCTTAAATAAATCTACAAACGCTCCCACAGACGCTCGATTGAATTTAATCTTATGTCGGCTGTTCTGATCTACAAATATACCATCAAATATTCCACTGGAGACCTGATTGATTTAGGTTGTTGTTCTGTAGAAAGGTGAACATCCATCCCAGTCAAAGTCTTTTCCAACCTTAGCTACGACTGTTCGTACAAAGTTCACCTAGTTTTGGTCTTATCTGACTAGAGTATTTTCCAAGTTCCCACAGGTAAATTTTTCTTTTAAATCTCTGCAGCTCCATAGTTAATGTTCACAAGACAGCAGTGTATAACTAGCATAAATGTGTGAAATGAGATTAAATTTCACAACTTGGAAAAACTGCTGTAGTTTCAAGTTATGCTTAAATTACAAATTTGCAAAAAAGGGAACGTTTAATTTAATGGAAATCTGTGGAATAATCTGTCAAAAGAAACAGGAGAGTAGAAAAATAAGTGCTGTCAAGATGTAAAATATTTTCACTCTAGTGCTGCATCTTCACATATCTTTTTTTCATTATTGCCGTTTTGTTTAAAAATTAATCTAGAGGACTAAAAGCTCATGTAAGACTTTTCTTCCACAGCAAGTGACAAAGTAATAATATGGTAACTTGTGAACCAAATTTTTTACTTTTACTTGGAAACATCAGACTAGTCAAATACAAATTAACAAGACTTGCGTTTTGCCTATTTACTATTATAACGCACCAGTTATAGATTATATGTACTTGGGGCAAAGTATACTTGTTTTTTTAAGACAAAACATGAAAAAGGTTCAAAGAGTGAATAATTCATACAAAGTACAGCATCAGATCTGTATGGAGAAATATTTACCCTGTGCATAGAGGGAATCCTTTCCCTTCTTGTACTGGGTCACTTTGTGGGGTTGGTGCTTTTTGCACTTTTTGCAGTAAGTCCTGCGGGTCTTCGGGACGTTCACCTAAATGTAACAGAAAGCATGAATTAGGTAACATACTTCAGGTTTGAGACTAATTGTAGCCTTTAAATCAACGTAGTTTGCCTTGCGATTAATTGATAACCGAATAATGATACAATTACGCAAAGAACGTGAAAATAAAACCTTAAAAACGCTTTCCTTCTTGGACAGACTGAGCTAATCAGGCTAGCTGCTAGCACTGATAGCATGGTGGCTTTTGGATATTAAAACACCGCAAACATGTGCGGTTCCGTTTCTGTAAAAATGACATAATTCTGTTTTGAACGGATATTTAAGTTACACTATGTTCACCCACACTAAATTCAAAATTTGAGCAGAATGGAAGAAGCAAACAGCGGGGCTCTTCATTGCTAACATTAGCATTCGTATTTACCTCAATATAACAACCAAAAACCGAAACAAAGCTGCCAATACATCCACTATAACATTAATCGAAAAACTATAACCACACTTGAACTAAAAAAAGTAAGACGTATTGCTTTAAATAGCAGGATTGATGTTGATTTTCTTAAATGTACTGGTGTAGTCGTTTCATACCATGGCTGCGACCCGGTGAGGAGGAAAAAGAGGAAGGACGAGGCCGGAAGCGGTTGTTGAAGTAGATCTCAGCGGTGAGTAGCGGCGCGTTCTGCCCCCTGGCGGCGGGGTGTGTCAATGAGACGAAAACGCCACTGATTCTCATTGTTCTGTATCATAATTCGGACTCAATGTGACCGTGACATCTTCCATAGTTGTATATGAATCGGACTTGTTTGCAATGTGTCTTGAAATTACATTTTGCTGCAATTTGGTATTATGTAGATAACGGAACTGAATTGGATTTAATGTTATTGATTAAATTTGACCTGTTTTTGAAAGATACTAGTTTTTGAAAGATGTCTGTTGTAGTCAAAGTGAGTTGCATATTTGAAATGATAATGATTATAACCCAGGACTGTTTTAGTTCTTGAGTATTTCTCAGTATTAGGAATTAGTACCCTGGTAAAGGTATACTTCAATATACTTCAAACATACTTACATTTGTGAAAGTACACTTTAAGTATGCTAATTATTAAGTGTACTATCTATAAGTATATCTGAAGTATACTAAAAATACACTTGTACCAATTTCGAAATTAGTACTTTAAACACACTTAAATATAATTGTATCAAAATACACTTTTAATATATTAAATAAAAGTATACTTTAAGTGAACAAAATATGAATGAATTATTAATAAATGACGTAATAATATAAAAAGTAGGACTTTATTGGTCCTACGTTTGCTCTGAGACATCAACTATGCGGTTTTGTGAAATTGAGTTAGCTGTTGAATAGTAAGGAATAAAATTAAGACGTTATTATACCAGCATAAGTTCTCAAAGAGCAAAGAAATTACAATAACGAAACACACTACAAATTTTATACAGTAAATCCATGAGCATGTACAAAAGGAGAACATAGGCCATGTCACTAAAACCATAGCTAATGGCAAAGAAAAGCAGGAACATTTTCTTTTTCTTGGGGAAGCCATGAAACCAATAAAGGTTAAATAAGACGTTTTTCTCAGGAAGGGTGAAAGGAGATTTCTGGGGTCAGACTACAGGGACTATTAGCAGTAAGTGAAGTAATAGTCATCTATTACCTAATGTCTCTTTATCAGACATGTCTAATTTGGTCTGATGTCCACAAGAGACTTGTGTAAATTCAACTATGCTTCCTGATATGACCAAACTTACCTTTACTTTCAACCAGGGCTGTTGGCAAATATGTTTAAGAAAGGGGGATAGACTTTTGAAGTATAGCACAAGCAGTTAATTTTATTATCTATTTAAATAATAAAACAAAACAAAATCTGTGAAATAGATTACTTTATTTATCACAGATACAAGAATGACTATGTTAAGCAGTGTGTTACATTTTAACAGTAAATGTAACACACTGCTTTTAGGCAGTAAACTAATGATTTAGTCTCTCCCATCTCTGCTGCTGTATCTAGTAACTCCAGTATAGTCTCTTTCTTCCACATACACACATATATATTTATGCCATTTTACTTCAATTTTTTTTGATGATGGATTTACTTGAACTCTAGCAGATCTAGCAGAAACTTTCTTTTGCATCCATCTCCTGACTTTTTACTTTTCAATAAGCTTTTCTCTAATTTGCTTGAAGTGATCTTCAGTCTTCATTCTGTAGCCAGTAATACTGATTAACCAGTGAATAAACCTTTCAGACACAGTTATCTTTAAAATGGAATCACTTGAAATGCAGTCAGTCATTGTTCTCAGATTATTTCTAGGCCACTCCCTGCTGAATTAGGTCAGACAATTTAAAGGGGTTAGGATTATTTGTTTATTTTTTTATGTTTTTATTTAATGATTGTTATTTGTAGAAATTAGTTTTCACTTTGACATTTAAGGATTTTTTTGTCAAAATAAGCCAAATTTTGTTGAATGTAATTGATTTGTGAAGGCAAGAAAAGGGGTAAAAGATCCAAGAGGGTGAATATTTTTTTATAGCCGCCGTACTTTAGCTAGTTTGTTGTTAACTTTTATGAATATCTTTCCAAGCAAACTATTACTTACTGAAATGGTTTTGCTCCATCCTCTTAATTTAGCACAAGTAAACAACATGCTTGCTTGTTTCCCTAAAGATCGCATTCTCTGTGGCAAGTAAAAGTTTCCTCTTTGAACAGTTTCAAATTGTCATCAGACCAAACAAGAAAACTTGTCAGCCAAAAGTGCTAGTACATGCTGCAACTAAATATGGAGCTCTGAATAATGTTTAACCCGCCTCAAACTTATCACCAAAACTGTCCAGAAGGCTGATATGAAAATGAGCAGGAAGAAAAAGAGGAAGTAAGCTGAGCCGATTCCTCTCTGTGGGTGTGTTTTAACTTCTTGCATCACAGACTATCACACACTTTATGAAGAGCAAGCAGAAGCTTCATGTCACAGTTTTTAGGTGTGTTGTGTTTGTCTGATGCTTTGCTGTTTTCAGGTGCAGGGGTAAGTGACCACGCTGATTCAAACGCTGCGCTGTGAGGTCAGACTGTATTTTCAGCCATTTCTGCTATGAAAAGGTGTGAATTCTCAAGATGTGTGAAGAGACAGCGGATGGTGTATTTAACTAGCCCTGAAACTCATACGTTTATATGCAAATTATACAATAGTTTGCACTAAAACTGCTGAAGCGCATTCTAGATGAATTATTTGGGTGTCTTATGTTTGTGAAATGCATGTTCATACAGCTACATCTGCTGATGAATAAAGAGATTAAGCTGATCAGATAGTTTCATGTGGTTAGAGACTTAAATTCAATTCTGCCAAGAGTGACATTTCTAGAAGAAGATATTTCACAGATCAACTCAAAGTTAAACTGGTGACTGAGAGCATTTTTGTCTCTTCTATATTTGCTCACTGGGAATTTTTTTCTAATGTACTTGTCTGTAAGGAAACACCAGGGAAGAGGGCATCTTGGGACATTCCTGTTTAACAAAGTGTTTTAAGCTTTGGCTCTGTCATTTATTATTATTTATTTCAAACTGATTGTTTCCTACGGGCTAATTCCTCGTGACCATATAACAAATCTTGTAAGAAATTGAGCTAAAACTGCAAATGCAATGTGTTTTATTTGAAAAGAATGTGAGCATGTATGAGTATTTATTTACTTTGACAAGATCTACAGACTCGGAGAGTGTATTTAAAGTGTGCAAATTACCGTTTTTTGATAGCAATGTCAGGTAGGAGGGCTGCAGGGTATCGGGTTTCTTCTCCCTTTATATTTCAATGTAACCCTGATGCAACTTCCCTCTTTAGTTTGCCTGTGTCAGCCACCATGAGTCAACTCTCTTTAAAAAAAGACAAAAATAAGTCCCTTTTTTTGGTAGCAATGGTGTATATCAAATTGTAATTTATATTTTAAACATTTAAAGTGCTATAGGGCAAAAAAATGGACCAGAGTTGTCGGGTAAGTGATGTGAAAAAACAATGGTGGTGGCGAATGAGGAATGGGTAAACAATGTTTCTCAGAATGGGGAACATCACTCTCCGACTATGACGGCGCAAACAAGGCTAACGAGTGTTGTTGCTGCTGCGTTAAGAAATGTCACCGTCCTGGTGACTGAAGCTTCTTGTAGAGTTACTGTTCCAGTTCAGATGATAAAAGGAAGTGCTCACAGGCCCAAAATAGGTTTAGACTGAACTGCAAACACATCTGACAGAGACTCACTCACTGTGAGCTTTCAGCTGTGTGATGAAAACCTGAGGCTGACACTGTTGAACCGAACTTCCACCATGAGACGCTTACTTACAGTGTTTCAATAGAAAAGGGGTCTGTGGATGTGGCACCACCTCTGGTTCTGCAACGGTTTCATCCGAAGCAAAGTCTTTACAACACACAGACTCAGCCTTTAGCAGAACAGATAACAACACAACAGTCACAATTACGTTTTTTTTCGACAATTTTATAACTGGTAATTTATTTAGGTTACATAAAACAATATTTTATATTTTTTCTGTAAAATAAAAGTGTAATTTCTATAAGCTCTTCTTACAAAGTACATATCAGGAGCTTGCCTTTTAACCTAACAAGTTAGCATTTCTAGTTTTGGAGGTGAAACTTTCAGTTTCTATGTTACAAGGTGGCAAAAAAGAACAAAAACAGAAACAACACAGGTGCCATAAACTGAAATGACACCCTGCTTAAATTGCCTGTGCACCTTTAATCTTTTTATCATACGTAGCAATAAATGTGTGTCAAAGAAAGGTCGCTTTGTGATATTTTATACGAGGTAATTCAGGTGAAAACGTTTCATGTTTCTCCAAACTCTGAGAACCTTCGTCAGATAAAGTTCTGGATCTCTGAATCTGATGTTCCTAATTTGAAGTACGAGCTCATTTGGTTTTTTTCTTGTGAAAAACAGATAAGCAGACATTTAAATTTGGTTTGATTTTCTTATCACATAAGGTACGTTTACTGGGTAATTCAAAAAACTTGACAATAAAACAAAGGACCAGGGGTGAGAAGCAAACAAATAAAATGATAGCATACAAATAAGAAAAGTACAAAATGTCCCATCTTTTATCCTATTCCTAGCAACCATTGCATTTGTTCCGCTGTCTTTTTTGTTTATCCCATTCTGTCAATAACTCTCAATTTTGTACAAACTGAAAGGTGGATGGTGGCAGAATATGAGAAAACAGGCCAGTTTTTGTGTCTATTAGTTATAAAATGCTTGTATTACTTTCAATATGAAATAGAACCTTCTGTTTGTCCAGTTCATCACAGGACAACTCAGAGACAAACAGGACAGACAACCACTAATACCTAAGGACAATTTAGAGAGAGACGAATTGACCTAACATACTTGTATTTTAGAGGAAGATCCAAAGAAAACCCAGGCATGTATGAGGAAAATATGCAAACTTCATGCAGAAAGACCATAAAACCCAGGACCTTCTTGGTGCAAGACAACAGTGCTTTGTATTACTGCTTTCTAGTGAGAAAATCTGACCACAAAATGGTCTTTCATTCCTTCTATGCACCTCAAACATGCTGTCTCACGTAGGTTTATTGCCACAAAATCAACATACGTGAACAAGAACATTTCTAAAATCATGATGACTTCAAATTTAAAAAACAGAAAACCTTCCTCCCTATAATAAATGGGCATTGACGTCACGACAGGAAGTATACAGTTCACGAGCGCAAGCTGTTATCTGGAAGGTACCAAGACGATTTAAAAACTGGTCAATCTTTTATCTTCTGCATGGAATTTCAGTTTTTTCTAAGGAAAATCAAACAAACACTTCTTTTTTTGTTTGATCTTCATCACTAGTTTCTGATTTGCAAATCAAATTACTAAAGCAACTACGGGGTTATTTATTTTGGGGGGGGGGTTAAATTACAAATTCCCAAAGCAAGTCATATTTTACATCTCTGCCATATTGTCACAGCTGAGGAAAACAGATATGCCAAAGGGGGAAATGCTGGAAACAAAGGGAGCTGCTTGCACGAAATGCAGAGTTCATGCAAACCAACTGTTAATCAGTCACTGATACGCACTCATGATGCAAGTCTCTTCCTTGCTTTGCAGTTCTACGGTCTCTCATCTACTACAGCAGCATTGCTGTGACTCTATGAAAAGCAAGTAGGCACTCAAAAATTCAGTGAAAGGAACTGGAAGAGCTGAATTAGAAACATAGGACCCAGTGGTGAAGGGTGTGACTTACAGCACCAAAAGAGACCTTAGTAAAAGTGTTAAGTTGCTTGTTTCACTCCGTTCTGCTACCATAAAATGATTAACCATCGACCACTTGCTTCTTTGCAGATTAAGCGAAACTGAATCATGTCAGACAATCTGATGGAAGAAATCTTCATCAAACGATCTCAGCAGAAGAAGAAAACCTCTCCTCTAAACTATAAGGAGAGGTGGTTCATTCTCACCCAGGAGAAAATAGCCTACTATGATTTTGACTCTGAGAAAGGGGTGTGTACCTGAAGACAAACTGAACCACATTTGACATTATTTTGGGTGATAACCTTAAACCTGTATTCTTTTTTTTTCTTCTGCCATTTGTTGAGCAGAAGCGGAAAGGTCTAAAAGGGGCGGTGGACCTAGAGAAGATTAAGTGTGTGGAGACGGTCCAACCAGAACCCAACGCCCCACAGGAGCGCATGTATGCATTCCAGGTAGATCTTTTCTCAACATACTCTGCAGAAATAAACTAAAATATAAAGTTCACTTGGTTTAAGTTTAACTCCTTCAAGCTTAAAACTGCTGAATTATCATCAAATTATGATCAGCTGTTTTTAAGATGCATCGGAACGAACAATTTTAACTTGTCTTTTTCTATTCAAACTAAAATTGCAAGTGTCTGATTTTGTGAAAGTTCATTCTTAAGAAGTGAAACTGTTTCAGATAACAAGGGGCTTTCAGAAGCAGTCCAGGTGCCACTGCTTATTAAGTAATGAAAGTAAGAAAGGTACCATGAGACGTCAGGGAAATCAAAAAGTTTATCTCGTCAATATCTCACATGAGAAGTAAAGTACATTAGAAAAATTCTCTAATTTTAAGCAACATAATATTTTAAATATATTTTTTAAGTGTCCTATTCTTATCTTCTATTAGTTTAATTTAACTGACAATTGGTATTTATTTAAAAAAAAGTGAACATGTAAGAATTTCTGTATAACTTTGCAATGCCATGTTTAAAATGTCCCAAGTTTCAATAAACTATTTCAAAAGAAAAAAAATACAAAAACATTTAAAATCGCAATTTAGAAGTTAAATTGCGACTTTCCTCAAGAGTCAATACTCAGAGCAGAACTATTTTTATTTTCTGTACTTCCAGCAGGTATCACTCAGATTTTAACTGCCTAAAATAAATAAAGTCTGGCTGGCTGATAATAATATTTTTAAGTTCCAGTAAAACAATGATTGTTAGCCTAAAATATACTTGAACATCAGCCAAGCAATTGATTTCTTTAATACATCTACCAAGTCCAGCGTTCAGGATGTAAAACCGATTAAACTCTGAACTTAAAATTCAAATGCTTCTTTTAGTTGTGAGTTGTTGAATCCACTGAACTAGAAATGGCTATTAATTGTATAATCCCATTTATTCGACTTGCTGGAATAGACAAAGTTTTACTTTTTATTTCAAGTCATAAAAAAACAGCAGCTATTTCTTATGACAGTCTGTCATATTTGATCATACATATCCAGTTTTATCTAGCCAGCCTGCTAAACTCAGAATTTATATTAAAATATTATCTTCAGTCTCTTATTTCTATTTACAAAACCACATTTTTGTAGGTTTTTCCAGCATATCTTATTTTGCACTGTACTTTATAACTATGTCTGTAAAAGGCACTGTCAAAATGAAACATTTATTCATTGTTTATTTTATCCTAATGCAACAGTTTTAGTAAGTATGTAAAGATGGTTTTACTTGAAGAACAAAACATTGCAGGAGGACTTGGACTCTTTCAGGTTCCTGTATGTCTCAATAATAAAGAGAGAGAGAGAGAGAGAGAAAGAGAGTAAGAGACAGAAAGACAACTGTATTGCATAGCTGGTTGAAGGATGTGGCTTAAATATTCGTTTTATACTTACTCACATGAAAAAAATTCCTGTTTTGAAGCAGGAATAAGATGCAGACAAATCCATAGAAGTTCAAAATGAAAGAGAAATCTCATCCACCTATACATCAAAATCCAAGATGTCTGCCTTAATATAAAACATTGTGATATCTACATAAGAATGACATGTTTGTTTGCTCTTCTGTCGATATGCACCTGAGTCTAGCATACCACTTTTTTCGTGTTTCTACAGGTTTTGCACTCTTTCGTGCCCAATCACCACCATTTTGTCAATTTCCTTCTTCCATTTCATATCTATAACCAAACCAGTTCATATCCATGCTCTCATGCCATTAGAAATTACTTTCATTGTAGCTGTTGATTTTAGAATTTTAATCGCAATATCAAAAAATGCTCAAATCAAACACCTTATCAAACTGAATAAATGATAATTACATCTATTAAGGGAAGCAGTTACCAAAACAACCTGATTGTATGTGAAAACATAATTGTTCCCCTTGTTAGATTAGGAATAAAAATGAGATTGGCAACCTGCTGGGATCCAATTCTCAAGCAACATTCAGACATGATTATTGTTCACTTAAAAGAAATATTTCTGACAAAGGAAGTGGGTCAAAAAGCAACATCCTATCTAAAGAAAAACAGCGGAGAAACAAAGATTATGACACAAATCAGTCTGGAAATAGATGCACTACTGGTTTTTGAACTTGTAACTGGAAGATAATTAGAATTATGCCAGATGTAAATGGTACCCAGTACAAATAGCTGCCAGCATATATTTACCATACCATACCAACTTTAGCACTTTAAAACAACCATAGCTGATACAAAGTGCTGTATATTAAAACACAACATAACAATAAAAACAATAATAATAAAATAACAAAATATCCAATTCTATCATTGGATAAAATAAAATGTATACAATGACGTCCAATACAGTTTCAATATTATGAATATCTTGCTAAAAACATCCCAAAGTTCTGCTAATGGAACTGGAAGCAGATTTTGAGAACAGTGGTTTTAACTGATTCTGGGTTTTTCCACAGATCATTTATGATGAAGGGCCGTTGTACATCTTTGCAAAAACTGACGACATCCGAGCATTGTGGATAAAGAAGCTAAAAGAATGTGAGTAAAACAGATTTAGACTTCAGCGTTGTGTTTATCCGATAAGCTTTGCTGTCTTTATCTCAACATCTTGTGTGACAGAGGAGTTGGATGCCCATGCAAATGCTGGTTTTATGTAAATGTGCTGTGCATGAATTCACGCGTGCTAATGTTCCTCATAGTGGTCCGCTTCAACAAAGATCTGATGCAGAAGTACCATCCCTGTTTCTGGGTGGATGGGGTGTGGCTTTGCTGCCACCAGGAAGTTAAACAAGCTATGGGCTGCAAAGTTCTGGAAAGTTCTGCTAAAAATGGTAAGACGAGATGAGACATCTGTCAGGGTTGAAGTTGAAGCTGAATCAAAACATGAATTTTTGAAGTTTTAAATTACTGATGCATTCATTGACAACAGGTTTTAAATCTTCACCGAGTCGACGAATGTCCAGGAAACCACTTCCCCCAACCCCAACAGAGGTATTCCCAGTTCATTTAGATTCATACTGCAGACCAGTTTGTTCTGAATTTACTCAACAACCTAAAATTGTTTCAGGAAAAGCCTGGTCGCCCGTTGCCTCCAGGACCACCTGAGCCTCCAGCACAGCCTGCAAACATGACTGTAGTAGCTGAGTACGATTACGCACCAATGACCCCCCAGGACCTGGAGCTGAGGAAGGACGAGGAGTACACCATCCTGGAGAGGTCCGACCCCAACTGGTGGAAAGCCAGAGACAAATACGGGTGAGGCAGCTGTAACACAGCAAAGCAAAACCACACAGATTTGCAGTCCTGCATTTACACAAAAATACATTAATCCCAAGCGTCTTCATCCTTTGGGCCATAAGAATGTGAAATAGGAACGTTTTGCACCACGATGAGTGAAAAAGAAAAAAGAACAACCTCAGAATATCTGAATACTTTGAACTTTAAAAATAAAATACATTATGCTTCCAAAAGACATATTTTTTTGATGATTTGACACTTTTGTGGACATCTTTTTTTTCTGCAGGAAAGAAGGCTACATACCAAGTAATTATGTGGTGGAAGCAGAAAAGGGGCTTGAAAGATTTGAGTGAGTACAAAAATTACTGTTCTGCCCACAAAGTGGCGTTTGATATTGTACATGTCTCCATTTTATTCAAGAGTGAGCTTAATTGTTTGAATCATCTGAATTTTATGGTGGTACCCCATAGTTCATTCTTAGAGTGATTATGACGCTTATTTTCACAGCTGGTACTGCAAAAACATGAATCGGAGTCAAGCAGAGCAGCTTTTAAAATCTGAGGTAAACACAATAACTGCTTGATTTATCTGTTCATCCTCATATTAACTGTAAGAAGTTTTAAAATTACGAAATGTGTTTCCCTTCTCAGAACAAAGACGGAGGTTTCCTGATACGAGACTCAAGCAAAGCTGGGAAATACACTGTGTCTCTGCTCACCAAGGGTGGCGTGTAAGTAACCTCACCGGGTTAAAACACTACTGCCATTTATATAGTTCATCCCCTGGCTCCTCTCATGCATGAACCTATGAAAAGAAGAACTGTGCGTACTGAAAGCGGAAACTGCAGACCAAAGAGGGACGGAGATGTAAATTATTCATGCAAAACTTGGGCTAATCTGTCTGCAGAACTTTTTATTTTTTGTTCATCTCAGTCTGAAGCCAACTGGAGATAACAGTGAGGAGATATTAGCTGCACAGCCATAATTAAAATCATACTGGCTTTGTGTGATAATCTCGTTTTCTCTACAGGGAAACAGGCGGAAGCTGCAGACATTATAACATCTGCACGACCCCGCAGGGCCAGTTTTACCTGGCAGAAAAGCATCATTTCAACACTATCCCAGAGCTGATCAACTATCACCAGCACAACGCAGCAGGTCAATACTACTTCTGGTTACTGTGACAGCTAAAATAACTCTCTTTACAAGCTGCAACTATCTTTACCTGACATCTACTGCAAAAGAAACTAGAAATAATTAGCTTTTCCTGATTGATTTCAGGGTGGTTTTGTGGCCTGTTGGTTCTAACTTTTACTCATTACAATCAAACAATCACAGTTTTAAAAATGTGCCACAAAAATATGAATGTGGTAGCAGTTTTGATTCTAACAGCAAATGGAGGAAATTTCTCATTTGCGCAACATATTGAATGCATTGAAGATTTTTTTTTTAGTATTTGACCCACTAACCTAGAATTATGAAGTCAATAAGGAGAAAATTGGTAAATTCTGCAGTATGTTTTGACAGAAAGACCTCTAGAACTGGTTTGGATCACCCATTTCTATCTGTCTTGAAAATCAATCATCTAGTAGTTTTATGCATTTCTAAATTTAAATCTTGTTAAGTTTATTACATTTCTTATTTTTATTTTTCTTCTAAGGCTCAAGGTCATATAGTATGTTACTATGACATTATTTGTCAGGATGCACTTGAACCTAAAAGTGTCTAAAGTAGATAAACAGGATATGAGAGGTTGTGTCATACCACTTCAAATCTCATTTTATGGCTTATTTATACCTAAAAATTTATTTTTCTTTAAATTAATTGGCAGGAAAACCATCAGTTTTGGCAGCATTATACATTAATGTAGTTCAAGATGTTGTTGAGGGGCTGTATACCAGTAAAAGAATCATTGCAGAAATTATAAATAAGTTTTAAATTGGCTGTAAATCTAAAATATAGTCAGCACTACTGAGACTAGAACTAGGCAGCAGAATCAGGAAGCTCACATGACCATAAATCATGTCTCATGCAAACATGTTTGTTTACTTTGATAACTCGGTTCCAGAGTCCCTCCAGGTGCAGCAGCATAATTTGGTAACGCTCATTACTCTTACTAGATACTGACATACATAGCATGATGCCAAATTAAACTCTATATCAGTTTAATTTATTTATGTAGGTCACAGCCAACATAAAGTTGTCTTCAGGAGCTATTATGGGGATGGTTTCCTAGTCATAATATACATAAAATAAATCAGCAGACTTTAGGCTCACTAATATGCAGCTCTTGTTAACTTGCTTTGTGGTTTTGTTTTTTCCAATCACCAGGTATGGTCAGCAGGCTGAAGCACATTGTATCCAATAGGGCACGACCTCCATCCACAGCAGGACTGGGCTACGGTAAGAGCATATTTGAACTACAATCAGTCAAACTGTCAAGTAATTCACCTGGCATGACTGGCTAGATATTCATTGTTCTCTATCAAAAAATAGCAGTTCCAGTTATGAATGTTTTAAAGCTGAAGGTACACATGATAAGACTTTTTTTCTAATTAAAAAGTGTTGACCCTAAATCTGCTTAGTACTCTAAAAATAAAAATAACCACTTGTGAAGCACTTTTATAACACTATTTAGTCTCTCATATTTAGGAGCTTTATAATAGAGTTTCCTAAATTGCTCTTGTGTGAAAACGGCTGATGCCGCTGGGGCACTATGTGATAAGAGAGACCTTTGTCTCTAAACCTCATTCTCTTTGTGCTACACTTAAAAAGCTTGTATTGTGCGCGATTTCAAGAATAAGATTGTCTTAAAAAATTGAAGCCAAAGACAAACTGATGAATCTGAAATAACCCAAAAACAGTAGATGTCCAAACTTTAAGGAAACATTCCATACCTTCCATATTTGCTTAATTTATTCTCTACAGAATAATTTGTTTCAAGATACGTCCTAATTGCCTCATAGAGTATCCACATTTTATTCTTGAGCTCACCAAGCAACTGTAAATTTAATATCCAATATGGCTGCAAACCCATAGAAAGTAGGGAACATTAAATTGACAGTTTGTGACTCATTAAACCAATCTGTAAAATGTCATTACAATTGCTAACAATGGTTAAAAAAAACCAACAAGGTAATCCAACTGTTTTCTGAGTTGGAAGCAGAATGTTGATGCCACAAAAACTGGAAGTATTGACACTCAGAGCTGGAGTAATTTTTGGCAGTGTATAAAAACATAATTAGTGCTAAAATCAAAAACCACTGAAATGTTTTAGTTGTCAGATAGCCTCTCCAAAACAAATGCTGTTTAAAATATATATATGTATAAGTTTAAATTCATTTTCAGGTATTACATCTTCTATTTCTGTTCTCTGTAACAGCAAAACATTGAAATATGATTGTTAGCATCCACACTAATGACTAAAATATGATGTTTTTTGCTGCTGTTTGTCTCGTTTGTGGTTGAGTTACGTTTCTTAGTAGTTTAGTTACCTGCTAATGTATTTAATGATAGTAAATGTTGGGGAGTTTAATATTACAGTATTAGTTTGTCATGAAATATGAAGATAAAAAATATTTAAATATTTTCAGTGGAGTTATTGCTACTATCTCTATACAAATTAGCTGTTTAATCTTATATCTTTTGGTGATGCTGACGAATTGTTTTCACACATCTCTGCAAGGGAGCTAAAAATAAAGCTGGTCAGTTTTACTTCTTAACTTGTGCTGCCAGGTTGCAAGCACTGAAATGCATCTTACTTTCTTCAGGTGTTTGGGAGATTGACCCTCGTGATCTAACATTCATCAAAGAGCTGGGAAATGGCCAGTTTGGAGTGGTGAAGTATGGAAAGTGGCAGGGCCAGCATGATGTGGCCATTAAGATGATTAAGGAGGGCTCCATGTCCGAGGATGACTTCATAGAAGAAGCCAAAATCATGATGTAAGGTTTCAGAAGTTATGTGTCAAAGGAGGAAAGCTATACTACATAAATGCTTTGAAAAAAGCCTAAACCTTCCTCTAATTTTGCTCAAACAAGGAAGCTTCGCCATGAGAATTTGGTGCAGCTGTACGGCGTCTGCACCAAACAAAGACCTATTTATATTGTGACTGAGTTCCTTGCAAATGGCTGCCTTCTGACATACCTAAAAGAAGGCCTGAAGCAGCACCCAACAACCGTCCAGCTTCTTGAGATGTGTAAAGACGTTTCAGAGGGCATGGCCTATCTCGAAGCACAGCAGTACATCCACAGAGACCTGGTGAGCGACAAGGATGTTCTACTAATAAACAGTAGCAAAAACTCTCAGTCAGTTCCAATTAAGGACAGGATAGCCTGTGGTTTGGTATTACATGATAAGGCTAGAAGTTTAATGATTATGCTCGATCCACAATGTGTTGTTTGTTTTATCTTTAGGCTGCCAGGAACTGTCTAGTAGATGCTAATGGCACAGTGAAAGTGACTGACTTTGGTCTGTCAAGGTAAAGTGTTTAATGTGTAACAAAATAGGCATGTGAGTGTACAATGTGGTGTTAAAAATCCTTTCCCATGCCCCTAGATATGTTTTGGATGATGAGTACACAAGTTCAGCAGGCTCAAAGTTCCCAGTTCGCTGGTCACCTCCAGAAGTCCTGCTTTACTGCAAATTCAGCAGCAAGTCTGACATCTGGGCCTACGGTGAGAAGTCGCAGCTGTTCATTTCTTCTTATTGACTGCCAGTGAAGTTACAAGTGTGGTGGTTTTAAACTTTAAAAGTGAACTTTATCACCTGTTTATACATTTTGCAAACTTTACCTATGGACTTTGTGTCTGATTATGACAGTATCTGGTGCAGTGCTTGCATAAAACATTGAGGCCTTTATGTTAGTTTTCTATCTGACACCACAGACAAAAAATGTCTGAAAACTGTCAGGTACAAAGCAGACAACAAATTTTAGTGGACCTTCAGAAAGTCTGGAAAGAGATGACAAATGGCAATGAATCAAGACTTTTGTACAGGATCATTTCTGAATAGTTTAGACTCTTTTAAATACCTCTTTGTTTGTTCTTTATCAGGCGTTTTAATGTGGGAAGTGTACACTCTGGGGAAGCTTCCTTATGAACGCCTCAACAACACGGAAATAGTGGATCAGGTGTCCCGAGGCCTGCGCCTTTTCCGTCCACAGCTGGCCAATGAGAAGGTCTACAGCATCATGACAACCTGTTGGTCTGATGTAAGCTCGTTTCCTCTCACACTCTGAGCCTCAGAAAATACTGAAATAAAACAAAAAGGTTAACAATCAATGTTTGCCTTTGTTTTACAGAAAGCAGATGAGAGACCCACCTTTCTGGAGCTAGCACTGAATGTTCAGGATTTGCTGTATGAACTCCAATAGCCTCCAATAGAGAATAATTTATGTAACACAAAAAACCTCTCTGATCCCCAGAGAAAAGCTCCTCATGGATCCCTGAAGACAAATCATCGTTATTGCAATTGAAACCGTGAATGTGGGAGTGAGCAGCATTTTAAGGCTTATCTAGAATGTGAATAGGTTTAATGCAAATGTCACTTTTAGTCACTAGCTTTCTCATCACATTAATAAAAATGCAGTCCTATGAATCATATTTAGATTTATATATATATATTATACTGAAGGTTGCTCAATTAAAACATGATATTTTTGTTTCTTGTACTCTGTGAAATCATTGCAAACACCTTTGTATGTGAAAATAAGCTTTGTAAGCTAATATGTGTTGCACAAATAAACACCAAGTAAGAAGGGCTTGCAAATGTATGAGATACAAATATCAACAATTTTTAGTTTATAGTTTATTCACACAAGCGTTTTTAAACAAAGGAGATTGTTTTTTCTTTTTTAAAAAAAGCATAAAAATATATCTGGAAGCATTACTGAACTTAAAAAGAAATTCCTCCTTCATCCATCCATTGCTTTCCCCCAACAAAACTAAGAAAATAGCACAAAAAGCATAAACATTAAAATACTATGCAAAAAATAGGATAATTAATACATATTTTATGTTTCTCATGTTTCTCCCAGACTTTATATATACCAAGTCCCCACAACGCCATTTTTATAGCACTAACATGTAGAATATTTTATATATTAATCTATTACATAGCTTGTAAGATATAAGTAATAATGTGACTTATATTTTGAAAAATTAATCCAAAGTACAAGTTAGGTGAACATAAACATATAAATACATGAAATGCAGGTCTGACATATGCAGCAAGGCCATCTTGCATTTCAGAAAATTTTGTATTTAGAGGCATGGGTGGATAGGTGTGGATGAGACACTTTTATTGGAGAGTTTCATCAAGCTTCAACATTTTTGTGTCAATTTCAAAAAACATTAAATAGTCAGAGGTGGACAGAGTCACCAAAAATTGTAATTCAATAACAGCACTACTTTGAATATCTTTACTCAAGTAAAAGTAAAAAGTAGCTGTCCAAGAAATTACTCAAGAAAGAGTAAAACAAAATTCTGTAAAAAGTTACTCGTTTACTGAGTAACTGATCATAACATCTCATGTAATATATATAAAATGCCATCATACAAACAGAAAAATATAAAGCTATGTGCAAATTCAAAAAAATGTAAAGACTAGAATGAAAAATTTAATAGAAACAAATAACATGACTACAAAATCACAAAAAATAAAAGGTGGAAACACTTTCTAAATCAATTTATTTAAAAATAGAACATATAAAATTAATACTTACAGTATCAAGTTAGTATTAACACGGTGTTCTATTTTACCATTACGATAAAGTAAAGTGAAAGTAAAAAACTATGCATTAAAACTACTCCTTTTTAAAAAGCATTTTACTCAAGCAAATGAAGCAAATTACTTTCCACACGTGGTTGCAATTTCAGGCTAATAAAGACATAAAAATGTGCCGAACGTCTTCTTTTACAAATATAATATAATATAATATAATATAATATAATATAATATAATATAATATAATATAATATAATATAATATAATATAATTACGAAAATGTTTTTCATGAAGTTACGCATACGTGACCTTCTGTTACACAAACGTGCTTCGTGATTGGCTGACCGACTTCCGGCTTCCCGTTGTTCATTCCCACACGTGAAGGTCAGCAAAAAACAGCGTCTTCGCGTTTATAATTGCAATAAATATCGGAACTTCGACGTTTTCTGGCAGATATGGACGGACAAGGAGCTTCAGCGGACCCTCAGCTTCAACATTTCATCGAAATCGAGTCTCAGAAACAGAGATTTCAGCAGCTGGTGCATCAAATGACTGAGGTTTGCTGGGTAAGAGACGAGCGCTGGATAAAAACCAGCAAGTTGGTTTTTATCCATTTCTTTACGACAGGGACTTGTACAGTTGGAGCAGCTGTAGACGGATTACATGTTGTGCTTGTTGTAAATATGCAGTAATTATCTAAAGTAAATGCTGCTTCCTAATAAACTGATGGCTGAACATATTGTTCATTACGGGAAACTTAGACGCCGCTTCTCAGCTTAGTTTTATCTTCACATATTTACTTTCCGTCTGCGCTGAATGGACCTTATTTAAAGAGACTCGTTATATTTATTTTCCACTGTAAAATAAAAATAGGCTAATAACTTGGCTGAGTTGAAAGAAAAACAAGAACAAGAAAAACGGCGTAAAAACAAAACTTTTGGATTTAATTTTTGTATTTGTCGCTGGGTACCTTTTTAGCATAATATAAAATATTTTGCATACAAATCACATAAGGTTTTCTTGACGCAGGCTACAGGTACAATAAAAGGAGGAAAACGCGTATTTCAAACGTCACATTACGTCACTCAACCAATGCCACGTGCTGTTTCAATAGTTAAGCTTCAATTCAGCTCAGAAATACTTATTAATACCAAAGTTTTAGAGATGTATGTGGTTGGGAAGGATCTCCAGTAGCAAACTGTGTTGCAGCGTATGTAAGGAAGCCTCTGACTGATGACACTGTGCCGCTGTAAAGCTGTCTCATAAAGGGCTTGCCCCAAAATGTTCTTGATTTTATAAATAATCAATCTTTGAGACACTTTTATTTGATATAATTTAGTATAGTAGCCTTTTAATGGAGTTTCTGCATTTTGTTGTGTGAAAGCTGTTGATGCAGCCAGCCAGGTCTGTGTGACATGAGAGTTGTTTGGTTTGTCATTTTGTGCAGAAAATTGTTTAAGCAATATTTAGAAAAATGCTAATGGCATAGAAATCTTAATGCTGACTTACAAACGCATAAAAGACAGTTTTTTAAAAATCAATGATCACTTTGCTGCACATTTTCACCCTCTAATTGATTTATTATTACCACTCAGTATTGTTGCCTCCTACATAATAGCCACATTATTCAGATGTTATTACCCAGATTTATCATGGTGGTCTGATGGGTAAAGCACCTCTAATAATATCTAGCCAAACTAAAAAAAAAACAACTGAATTTATCCTCTTTTAACAATCTCTCTCACTGATGAGGACCACAAACTCATCTAAAACCTTGTACGTTGTACTCGGGATTATTAGAAGATAAGAAAGGTGAGAAGTATTATTGGCTTTCCTTTAAGCATCTTAAGCTGGGACTTTCACTGTCCTGACTGATAGGTGTTTACACCGACAGACTGGTCCTTGTTTTACCATTAAAAGACTGAGGATCAACTGAACCTGCTGTGAGATTAGAGACTACAGGCTTTTTCAACTAAAGCCAACTTAGCGCGTCAAGCTCTCATGGAAACTTGTGAGGGCGACAACCTCAAGTATCCAGCAACCTTAGTATCCAGACAGGCTGTATTTCTGTTCCACTTTTAGCAGTGACTTTTAATGTTGTTCTTAAACTACACATATTCTGTCTTGACAGATGTTTGAATGAGACTGCAAACAAACATTGAATTTTTGATTAATTTGTTCTATGGAAAATATTCTATTCAGAACTTGCAATTCTATAAATTTGGTCACATTTTATCTTTGTAGAATATATGAATATGAAAAGCCTTTAATTTTGTATTTTTACTGTTTTTCAGTGTTAAATATCCTAGTATCTCTTTGTTTTTTTATTACTGCGCTTTGTTTTATTTGTTGTTTTAATTTTACTTCTAAATTTGTTTGCGGTTGCCTCGGTGACCGGTTTACTACTGGACTGCGTCCACATCCAAATCAAAACATTAAATAAATGAGGTGGAGTCGGTTTCCCTCACAAACTACAGACTCTAGTCTTCACACTAACTGAATTTAGTGCCGACTGACCGCAACAAGTTTACTTCTCACTGAGATGTGTTGTAATTACACCTGTAGGCCTCTGGGTGGCGCTGTAAGGGATAAGAAGTTTCATCTGGACCATCTTTTGTTTTTTCTGTTTCTGTGCTTTAAAATATTGAGCTAAATTGTCTTAAACCCCAGAAATATTGAGCTGAATTGTCTTAAACTCCAGAAATATTTTTTATTCACACTAAAATAGTTTTTTTGTAATAAAATCAAATATCTGTGAAGGACAAATGTTTTTATTGCATTAATTTTTCTGTGTACAAGTATTAATATTTGAGTTTTAGTTTATTTTTAGTAATCATTTGCATCTGAAATGTAATTTGACATACATTGCTGCAATTTTGTAGTCGTGCATATGTTCATATAAAACTGATCACTGCAAAAGTAGGTGCAAAAGCTTTAGTATATCTGACAATTTATTGCTCATTAGACTGTTTTGTGCTTTTACTTAAATTATATATATATATATATATATATATATATATATATATATAAGAAGTATTCAAAAAAATGAATCTGACACCACAAGTGGCTCTTTAGACTCAGTATCAGTAATGTTTTTTTGACTGTTTTTGTGTA
>CAEGAF010035104.1:0-17745 GCA_903067075.1 Micropoecilia bifurca | reverse complement strand
TAGTAAATCCTGTTTTTAGTACAGTGAGATTTTTCTCAAGATTGTGGAAACATTGGTGTCATCATTTATTTGTGACTCAGTGAATGTCATGTTTTTTATTTCATTTTTATTTTATTATTTTTCTCTTATTTTGTTTTTACCTTTTTTATTATGGACCTTTTTGGTCTGGAATAAAGATTGATTGATTAAGCTCCCAGTATTGCAGCCACTGTTGCTCACTCATTGTGTGTTTTTTTTTTTTTCCTGTTGCTCAGAAAGTTCTTTCTTCCTCTCAGGTTAAGATGTTGACCTCCAAGCTGCTCACTCTGGTCCTGGTGGTCCAGCCAGGTAGAGTCCTGCTGGGCATGAAGAAGAGAGGCTTTGGTGCTGGCAAGTGGAACGGATTTGGGGGCAAAGTTCAACCTGGAGAAACCATCGAGGAAGCAGCTAGAAGGTATTATAAGAAAAGTATGCATTTAATTTAAGGTTAATGTTGTGGTTTGTGTTAAAGCGTAACGTAAGTATAGAATCTAATCTAAATTATTGCATTTATTAAATTAATAAGCAGACAGCTGTTCAATATTTGTCCAAAAGTATTTTTATTACAGGTGTAACCAGTGTTGTATAGTAAAGAAGTAAAAATACTTCACTACTTAAGTATATTTTGGAGTACTTCATGTTTTGCTCGAGTATGACAATTTTTGATAACTTTCACTTTTACTTCATTATATTTCTGAACTTAATTGCATACTTTTACTCAGATACATGTTCAATGTGTGGTTTAGTTACTTGTTACAAAACGGTAAAAAAGAGAAACGCTGGTGTTTTGACCCCACCTACTGATTGACTGTAACAAAGTCATAGCCTCCTTGCCTGGGCTTGTTCATCACCACCAATAGGAAACACCTGTTTGGCTTCACCCATTAAACACAAAGCAAGTTTTGTGATGAGCAGCAGCTACATGTCCCTAATGCCACATAATGACCAGATGTTGCATCAATAGTTTAAGTAGAGAAATGGTAACGGCTTTTTTTCCCTTCATGTTGGCTGCATTTTCTGTTCTGACTATTTTTCTCATTTTCAGCACTGACCACTTGAAGAGAAAACTTAAGGCTTACAAAAACTTTGTATTTTCTGTCCTGGAGGGGAAACTAAGAAGCTGGTTCAGTTGTAAAGCAGGTTAAGTTAACCTTGTAGGTAAAGCACCTAATTTTCTTAACTAAATGATGCCTGCAGGTTTATCTATTAGCAGGTTAAATTTTGCCTGCACTTGGTTGTGTACATTACTTTAACTGTATTTGACAAGTTTACCAAAATATAAAAAATGTCATTCAAACTGCATTTGCCTTGTTTTACTTTTTACTTGTACTTTTCATTACATTACTTGAGTACATCCATTTTTACAGTAATTTCCATACTTAAGTACAAGAAAATTCAGATATTTTAAGACTTTAACTCAAGTAACATTTCAGTCAGTGACTTGGACTTTTACCAAAGTCATATTTTGGAGAGATACTTATACTTTTACTTGACTCTGAGATTTCAGTACTTTATACAACACTGGGTGTAACAGAGTTAACAGAGTTCAAGTCTAAGTTGATCCAGTCAGATTCAGACAATTCAGTAAAATTTTTTGATGAAGCACAAAGCCTCAGAGAGGAACTTCTCCCTTTCAATGAGCAAACTCCATCAAGCTCAGGGTGGATGGCAATCTACAGCTCTCTGATGGGATTGAGTAAAATGGACAGAGACTTTAAAATTTTAAAAGGAGAGGCATAATTTTGGTGTGCTTGCAAAGGCACAACTCTATTTTAAATTTTTGGGATCACACATTCAGTGTATTTACATTTAAAAACAAAGGCAGTGGAGAGGAGGCTGTTGAGACAGAAATTGTGAATGTTTTGTTAGGATATACAAAAAGAATAAATGTTTTAGTCGGGACAATATGTTATTATTCCAGAAGTGAAGGAGCAAAGCCCTGAAGGCATTTAGACCCACTCCGAAACTGTCTCCAAACAAACATAGAAAACTGCTTTGTGTGCAGGGGTGTTTAATAGTTACATTATTCATAATATGCAAATATATTTCACTTCTGTGTTGTTGAGCATCTGTTGTCAGTGCTTTTGAAATGGAAAATGTAAGTCTCCCTGTCGCATTTATATAAGTTGTTGTTTGGGCCACAGTTGGCTCCCAAAGTTAAATTTGAAAACCGCCTCTGGAATCAAGCTGTGCACATTCAAGAAAAAGTGGCAGTAGTTGTCATCAAAGAGAAGTAGCACATTTTAAAACGCACTGGATGTAATTTATCAGAATGGCCCTAGTAAAAGAGCAAAATTGTATGCTTGACTTTTAGTTTGACAAAGTAGGATATATTTAGCATTTAAAATAGAATGACTTTTTAGATGGCTATCACTAGGCTCCCGTTTCTCAAAAATAGAGACTTTGTACTTGACACGAAATGTGGACTATTTCTAGGAATAATTGTTGGTCATTTACACAAAGCATTTAAAACCTGACCTTGAAATCTGCGTGTAAATGCGTACGGGACACGTCTTACTCCTTGAACTCTAAAGTGCTGCACTGAACAGATTGACAAAAAAAATATCCACATAAGAACATCTTCTCATTCATGGCTTTATTGAAGTACAATAAACCCATACACTCAACCTACATTGCACAGCGCTAGAGAGGAACTATCTAATCCAGGAGCAATGGCTTTGTAGATCAAGCTATTTTTTTAATCCATAACGATGAGTGGCAGCTAAATTAAGCACATCATCAAAGCCAATGTCATAGCAATAACAATGCAGGTCTGCTCGACAGTTTTGAATCCTGGGATTTGTCTGTGGGAAATCTGGGATGCAGGCATTCAAGACAAGAGACAGTGTGGGGTGTTCTGTTGACATGAGTCACATCATTTTGGCCTGTTCAGCTTTGCACAATATAGTGCTGGACAGGTGACCTTAACTTGATGCACTGCAGCTATATTAACTGCTCTGAGTCTGACAGCCATGGTAGACATGGCTGAAAAATCATTCATAAATAACATAAAAAGATTTCATAATTGTTATGTCTCCTTCAACTAGTGGAAATCAGGGCATCCAGATAAAGTGATATCATATAAAATAATAGTGGAGTTTCTGAATTTCTTGATCAGGTTTCATGCATATAGCTTTCCCTCGTATTCCCATGTGTTCTACTAAAACTTTAGGCTGTTTTCGTCTCCATATGAAAGTGCACTTGAACAAATACAGCCAATCGTTTTTCTTTTATTTAGGGAACTACAGGAAGAAAGTGGCCTCACAGTGGACGTTCTGGACAAAATTGGAAATATCAAATTTGAATTTGTTGGAGAAACAGAGATTCTTGACGTCCACGTCTTCAGAGCCGACGGGTATAAAGGGGAACCAACAGAATCAGAGGGTAAGACTTTCTCTAAGGAAACCAAAGATTCCTTTAAAAAAGTAGAAGTTCATAAAAACCTGGGGGAATAACCTTTTTGAACACCATTCCAAGTAATAGATGTAAGAAAAAGCAAATGTTCCCATTTTGGTTTCAGTTTCTTTTAAACTTGACTTCCTTTAATGAGACTAACTCATAGTCTCAGTCACAATTTCTACATGTTTATAAGGTTGAGAGGCATGCTGAGGTTTGGATTTGAGTCTTTTATGACCCTTCAAAGTTTAAAGTAGTCACAGAAAGTCAGTGAAGATTCAAGTAGGCATTCCAAGCTTGCTAATGTTACGCAGGCACATTCCAGGTTCATCCCTGGGTGAGTTAACTACTTGTGTTTTGCTTGTATGATTCATAAGGAAAATAATTGTGTTAATATATTAAGACTAATCTGAAAACTAGCTAAAAACCAAACATTTTGAGAAAACGCAAAAAAATAAATGCAAACCGGTCACATAGCACAGAATATTTTCAAAAACCTAAATAAACCATTCAGTCTATGATACCACACTCTTTACAATTCCCTACAAGAACATTGATTGAATTAAAGATGTTCACCACAGAGGGAGGAAAAAAATAGGCTTAGGTGTTATTTTAGAAGGAAGCCTTAAAATGTGTCAGTGCACCTTTAAGAGCAAATGTAGCAAGATTAAATACTTGGCAGTCCTGTTTGCTGTGTAAGAAATAAGTCAAGGTCAACTATGTGGAGACCAAACATACTAAGATACAGAGAAGCATAACTCCTGAAGTAATCAGACGTAACACTTTAAGTAAAAGGTATGGAGGGTAATAGAAGTCAAAGTCCAGAAACTGAAGGAGAAAAGAACATTTCAAGCATGACTAATTAAAAAAGAAGTGCATGATTTATTTTATTTTAGAAACAGCAAATGCATATTGAAAGCTATTTGAAGATTAAAATAATCCACAGGCATTTGTTTTGATAATAAAGTAACTTGGTCATTGCCAAATTTAAGTCAACTGTGGTACATCTTCCAACCGCTAGAAGAACCATCTTAAGCAACTAAAATAAATTTCCTCATGATTGTTGTTGAAGCATTCTTGCCCATCTATCTGGGTTTATTTGCAGCACTTCATTAAGTTTGGACATTGCTCCTAATACAGCATTTCAATCTTGTTGAGGTCAGAACATTAGATGGGTCATTGCAACACCTTGATTTCTTTTTTTCACCCACTCTGTTGTAGATTTGCTGTTGCATGGTCCAATTTAGAAGAAGCTTGATTTGTCAGATAGCCACAAATTTGACTCTAGAATACTTGAGTGTAAAAGTGACTTTATGGTCTTCTCAGTGACTGCAAGACATCACTATACTTTACAGTTGTATGAGGTGTTTATTTTTTTAAAATCTTTTTCTTGAGTTTTGTTCAGCCATCTGTACGTTAACCAGCATGTATCTAAGGAATGAATTTGAGTTGTTTTGTTTTGATTAATTTTTCCATGTGTTGTGTTTTATAGAAATGAGGCCTGAGTGGTTTGACTGTGACAAAATCCCTTTCGGTCAGATGTGGGCCGATGATGTCTTGTGGTTCCCTTTGTTGCTACAGAAGAAGAAATTTGTGGGATACTTCAGGTTCCAGGGTGAGGATGTGATTCTCAGTCACAAACTGGAGGAGGTTCAGGAGCTTTGATGTCAAACCTTGTAGTGTTTTATATCAGGGATCATGAGGAGAAAAATAAGGTGTTTAAATTTTGACAATTATTACTGAAGGTAACTGTTGGTGTCAACTGTTCATTTAGTGAAAGGAATGACATGATCATTTGGATATGAAGAGGAAGCATTTACTGTACACACTTTTCCAACTGTAATAAGTGGAATTAAACATTTTTTCTGTAACCCGTCTTATTGGATGTTTTTTTGAGAAATATAAGCAAATTAATCAAAGCAGCAGCAGCATGTTGAAAGCAAGTTTATTTCTGAACTAACAAATTTCAGCAATATGTATTCAGTACAATATATATTTTGCTTTTAATACAAAATATAGAGTTTTATACTGAGTTTAATATTGTTGGTTGTTAAACTTGGTCCTTAAAGCAAATGTGTGTATGTATATAATATATTCAGTCCTGGCAAATATAGGTTTAAAATAACCTTTTTAAATGGCAAGGAGGTCATTTTGAGGTCCATCCACATATTTAACTGAGTCAATCCAGAATGTCAACATTACGTCCAGTTGACAGAAACATGTTTGAAAAGTAAGATAACTTTAAACCTACATCCACTAGGGTTTCATACTTGTGCATCCTATTATTACTGGTGTGATTAACAGGCATTTCTAATGTATGAATCTCATTGTTACACTCGGATTCATTAATTGTGATAGTCAATTCTCCTTTCAATTTGTTTATTAAAAATATTAAATCTTTTGATGCATATAATCTTAAGATAATATAGGATCTGCAAAAGAAAACAGAGTTCGAAATTGAATCAAATACAGTGACAACCTTAAGTTAGAGGATTAAAGACCCATGACAGTAGTCAAAAATTAAAATCATGTGAATGAATTGGAGTAAGCCTGGTTTCCTGTTTCAATATGTTGAAATTAATTTTCAAAGAAAATTGGCAAACTTTACTTGCAAAACTGCTTTTAGAGTGCATGCAACCTTTGCCGTTTCCAGATACATGACTAATTTTCAGTTAAGGATTTACAAAGTAACTTTTTATTTATTTCGAGTGTCCTTTATTTACCTGAATAAATCGTTTAAAATATGTCCTTGTTTCTAGTCACATTTTTTTCATGTCCAAACATAAACAAAACACAAAAAAAACCAGAATTGTTGAGAATATAAACATTGCAGGTACATAGCATTTGTAGAGCAATTAGTATCCAATTTTCATCTTAAAAATGAATGCAATTGATCTAAAAAAAAAAAAAACATCTAGAAAGACTGAAATCTCTGTCAGCATCTTGGTGTCCAACTTCTGAAAAGCTGTAAACATCGTTTTGTATCAGAATGAGTGAGTTAACCATTTTAGATCCCTTTTATAATAACACCTTGTTGCTGTGCTTAAATCAGTAAAAGCTGATTCACAGAACACAAATTTAATGGGGTTAATCACGGCAGAAACCATCTTACTGAATGGAAATAGGAACAGTTGTGCGTAAAACATTTTCAGGCATTAAGCTCACAGAGCTTTTTATTTTCCAGTTGGTAATCTTCATCTGTAGGAGGGTTTATCTTCCGCTTTGCAAAGCTTTTTCAGATTGGAGGCTTCAGTCCGTTATTACTGCCAAAGAGACACCCGAGCTTAGGTTGGAGTTCATTCCAAACATCACCCATCTGATCAGCAAAACAGAAAAAAGAAAACAAGTTTGACTTTATGTAAAATTAATATTTTTGGTATACAGTTCCATAACCAAATGCTAAAAAACTTCAGGTCCAAAAAAAAAAACCTAATCCAAAAATTCCACCGGACTTGAATATATATTAAAAAAAAAGACAGACTATATATAAATGAATAAATGAGAAAGGATGGACCTTTTTTTTAAAAAAAAAAAAACAGAAAAGGTGGACATGCTGCATGTGATATGCACTTTTTATGGGAAATATACAGTAGCTCTAAATCCAGTCACATATCCTTCAGTATTAGCTCCTTTGTCAGACTTTAGGAGCCAATCTAAAACTATATTAGACATTCCCACTGAAGAGGTGCTGAGTCGACATCAAGGCGAGCTGGAGGAAAACCCATTTCCATACAGCCTTTACCTCTCTGTGTCCTTGGACCTGGGAGTTAACGAAAGCCCCAAGAATGTTGGCGGTGATTGGAAGGTAGGTGAAGATAAGCTGCGTCTCTTGATGGAGGCAGAACAGGGAGAAATAGTTGCGGAGCTCCATGGTCTGGATGGCACTTTCTTGCTATTAACAGAATTATGCCAAAAAACTGATGATTAATGTCAAATTATGATGGAAAAAAATGCAAACAAGAGGAAGCTATTATCTTTTTGTTAAAAAAAGAAAGTTCTTTCATAAGACGTGTCCCCCAGACAATTAATCTTGGAATGCAGTGTCTGGACTTGTACGTTGCTTGTGAAATGCTTGCCTTTTTAGCTTTCATTTGACTGAATATATTACTTTTTGCGACTTTTTGCCTTGCTTAGAATTAAAGACTTAAATGTGTTTTATCTTTCATTTTACCTTTTCATTTCCTGTAAAGCACTTTGAATCCCCTAATGTAATATTGGTGCTGTGTAAATAGCCTTACCTTTCCCTAAAGTTTTTCCATTACACAACAGTTGTTAGGAAAGGATATTCTCAATGTTCAATGTCATTTTGGCAATACGGTAGAATTGGTACTTCTAAAATTACTGAAATGGTCTCTTTAATATAAGAGAAAAAAAAAAATCATATTTGACAGATGACGCTAAGTAAAAAGGGCAATTACATGCAAAAATGGAGCTCCTAAATCCCACCAGGAGTCCAAGAAAATAGGATTCATAATGTAGGAATGTTATGGCCTGCAAAAATCACCAACTCAGCTGACTCGACAGTTGCTCAGCAGGCAATCTTCGACAAAAAAAGACAGCGCAAAGTTAATTGGTAAAGAAGCTAGACATTTACAGAGTGCTCTGTTAATGAAAAGTTGAGTGGAAGGAAAAAATGGGTAGTAACAGGGATTATAGCAGCTGTGCTTGGACTTAGGAGCCACCATGCACAGATATATCAGAGACAATCTACCAGGACATTTTAAGTCCTTCTGCAGACAAGCTTTAGAGGCTGAGTCCATTTTTGAGTAGAACATTGGACCTCTCCACTCCACACAGTCAAAAGTATAAATACCTGCTTTAATAACCATGGTATCACAATTTTTGATAGAAAACCATAGAATCTAACATCTGTTGGCCGAGATGTAATGTTTCTAAGAAACATAAGAAATGTTGAGGCCATGAGCCCCAAACCATAAAAAAAAGACAGCACTTCTATCAATACTGAAATAAATTAACTAAATAAAATGCTAAAGCATTTGATAAGTGAAGAAATGCCAAAATATAGGGAACAACAGTTTTATATGTCCAAATTGCACATGTCTGTTTCTGCTAAAGTGCAATTTGTTAAGGGAAATGAACTGAATAATGTGTTTAAATGGCAAACATGGACTAAGCACACTGGCTGCATTCAGAAGATTAAAAAAACACTTTTTTTTAAATCATGAAAGTATAAAATAAATTAATTACCTTCTTAACACCGACTCAGCTTTGTACCAAAGTCTGAAAATGTGTTTTTAGTCTGCAAATGAGTCTGATTTACCACATTAAATTAAATGTGTTCAAAGGGTTTAAAGAGGAGACTCTATACTTTTTGAAGATTATCCAGTCTGAGTGAGAGTGTTTTTATGCATGAAAAAAGGTCTTAGGAGTTAAAAGGCCTGAAGTCCACATCACAGCATCCTGCCCCAGCTCTGAATCCCGGCTTTGCTTCCCAACAGCACCATTAAACGTATAACAAGGTCACCTTTCACTGCCATTTTAATAGCTTATGCCACGACTCAGATAAAGCAGCCTTTGCAAAGAAAGTTTTATAATTAGGCAAACAAAATGAAACTGAAAGAACAATCACCTGAACGATTCGCGACTCCAGCTGCTCTACAGAAGCCTGCTCTTTGGACTGAACAGTGGCACTCATCATCTGCCTTTTCATCATGCTGTACTTGTGCAGCGCTCTTTGGTGCTCGTGAAGCACGCCCTTTTCATGACGCTCGCAGAGATCCTAGAGGGAAAAAGGAAAAAAATAAATAAATATATATATATATATATATATATATATAACAGGCAGCAATTCTTACTGATTGACTGAAAGTGGCGGGGTGATGCACTTCACCACGAAATTATGTAACAGATGAGTGACAGTGAGAAGCATTGGGACAAAAGTATGGATAACTTAAAGTACTTTGACAAACAAGAGCTGCAATTTTATAAATCCATCTAGTTGAAAAGCATTCCTGGAAATAAAAGTTATATTCTAAAAAGGAGAAACTTTAAAAAAAATAATAATGGGCTGTTAAAGATTTTAGGAGGAGACAATGGGAAATAATTTTAAAACTTTTTTCACCTTTGTCATGACATTTAGCTTGCACAATGCAACTGACAAACATGTAAAGGAGTTGAGTAATAAAATAAAAATAACCATGTTGCATAACTGCCTTTGAACAAATACTTAAAAGTTACGATTCAACTTCAGCAATCGGTCCTCTTGAATTAACACGTGTATTTAAGAACAGCTGAACTAGAGATGAAGATGTCATTCTGGGATTTTTGACATTTGCATCTTTTAATAAACTAAATTAAAGTCGCAATTTACACAGGGAGGAAAAGATGATTTGAGGTTGAAAAGTGTGTCAGTCACACTTTTCGTTATTTTCCAATTGAATTATTTCATAAAAATAATTCAATTGGAGAAAATATGAGAAAATCAAAACAATTGAGATATTCCAGAAACTCCCCAAAATTAATTAATTAAATAAATAAAAAAGACTACACTAAAGCTAGATGTTAAGGCAACAGCAATGGCAAAAACTGGGGGCATTTCCAACAAGTTCTGGTTGTGTTCTACATGTGACAATCTGTGTTCTCCATATTTCTGAACTAAGTTGGGTTGCAAGACATAAGACTTCTTACAGAAAATATCTTAGCTTTACTAACATCTTCTAAACCTTAAGAAATGTGTTAAAGTTTGGCAAATCAGAAATGCACATTTTTGAGTTGCAATTCCAAATTGCTTAGAACAAAAAATATACATTAGTGCATTACAAAAAGAGCATCAGATCCACAGTGGAAGCGCCATGCAGTAGAGTAACTTGGCTCAAATACCAGTTGGTTTTCATCTCCATGGGTCTGCTACAAAAATAAAGCTAAGGACACGTCTCATTTTACAGGAAGTTGAAGTTCAAGAGTTCTCTCCAAACAATGAAAGTGTTACATTTTCGGAAGGAGCTAAATGAGATTTGACTGTTTAGAGGCTTCCTGCATGTCCAAATTGTGATATTAACAACATAGTTACTTCAGTGGTAATTGTCTCCGATGCTTTCAACATGCAAATGTTTGTTCCTGTAGAACTGTTTAGTTCTGGAGGGGAAATGGTCTTAAGCCTATTTTCTAAAGATTGATGCACCAATGATTTCTTTATTAGCATCGTTGCTGATATCTTTCCCTCGTGGCATTATGGTAACCAACTCCTGAATGCCCGTACTTACATCTACATTATCGTGGATTAAAAGAATTTTTCAGTCTAGACATACCACATTCCTGTCTCAGCACAAAAGAAACGAAAGTCAAGCTTGCTCACTCTGTATGACTGCAGCAAATCTAGGAAGAAATTCAGTTTTTCCACAACGTCGTCCTGTTCCCGTCTGCCCTGGAGACATGAGCAGAGCAACATTTATCAAAACGTTTTAGTTTGGGAAAAACACAGCGGGCACGAACTCAAGGTTGTACCTGCTGAGCGGCTTTTTCGGATAAAACTGCAAACTCCTCCGACAGGCTTTTCAAAGACTGACGCAGGGTTCCCCAGCTGCTTTGGGAGGAGGCCAGGGAAGGAAGAGCCGTCGAATCTGAGCCCAAAGCACTGGCAAAAACATTAATATAAGAAAAGAATAAAATACTGCAGAATCCAGGCTACTCCGGATTGAATCCTTCTGCCAGAGCCGTAAATCCTAGAGGATGATTAACTGTATATTCTTCATAACAAAAAATACCTAAGCTCTCGACCAAACTGGACCAGATCAGTTGAATTCTCCATTGAGCGCTCGGCCATTTTTTCAGCTCTGTCCCGCAGCCTCTGGAAGCTGTTGTGGATATTTTTAATCATCTCTCTGCTTGTTGAGAACTGAGCCTGAATGTCTGCTGGGAGATACTCCTGCAAAACAGGTCCAACAAAATCTCCTCCATTATGTTCACAGGCTGTAAATGAAAGTAAGAGCAATGGGAAAAAGTGTGCCTGGAGTCACCAGATCCATGACGAACCTTAGCTTGGGTTGCAATCCTGTTGGTCATAAACTCTTCACCGGTTTTCTTGCAAGTGTCACGCAGCTTGGTCTGGACATCCTGTTTGTGAAGCAGGGTGACGAGTGGGTGAGTGGAAAAGGACAAAGTGTGAATCAAACAGGACGTGCTTTGCTCCGGTGCGTCGTGAAGATAGTGCTTATTGTGCAAGAAAATGCTTGGAAACATACAGAGCCACTGTAGGTGAGAAAGGTCTTGACCAGCTCATCCTCTGAGAAGATATGGTGGCGAGCCACCAGGTTAATAAATCTGCTCAGAGCTCGTCTTCTCCCTTCGATGAACTCACGCTCAGACATAGAAGTTAGGACTGTGGATAAAAGAAAAGAAAATACAAATATCTGGAGGTTTAACTTTAGAAGTGTGCAAAGGCAACAGAACTAGAACAGTTTAACTCAAGCGTCAAGTGCTCATAATCCCACAAGGCTGATCTAAATGGAAAATATTCCCCCTGCAGATTCTTAGATCTCAGAACATATAGTGTTGGCTAGAAAATGGTCAGTTAAGACCAAAAGTCTTAGACCAAAACTCAGTCCTACAGTTCGTCTTTGTCATGGCCACACACAAAGAAGACTTGCCATAGATATTATTATCTCTGACCTTTAAAGTCTTTAAAAAAAAGATAAAAATGGTTTAGTGTAGATAAGAACCACCAAAAAATCCCCGGAGAAGCAGCTGGGCAGTAATCAGGGGGCACACAGTGAGTCATATCAACACTGAGGGAAATTTCAGAAGCTGTCTTCTAAAGCAACATCACAGCTAGAACTAGCATAGATCCAAACACTCGCTTAAGAATTAATCTCAAGAGATTATTAAACCCATTGTAGTTAAATCATCAAAACAACATCATAGTGTTTAACAGGGAAATGATGCCTCTTATCAGATTTTTAGGAGCACATGTTGTGCACATGAAAATGAGGGGGCAGGGAGTGATAACAGAAGTATACATTTGGATTAATCTGCTACTAATCCCTTCCCTTCCTCCTGCTGGATATGAAATGAGCTCCATACAGACAGACTGATGGGACATAAGGTAACACAAACAACTTTAAGTATGTACACAGCACAACATAACATTTCTACTGATTTGTCCATGCTAAATGGGCAAATCATTTAAAATTTGTCAGCAGATATTTCTGTTTAAATGAACAAAAATATTCAACAAGTGTCACAAATCTGAACAACAAAAGCTCCATGTGTCAGAATCAGAAGAGGAGCAGGGATAAAGTTATCAGAATGTTGCATTCAAACGAATCTATATTTTGTAAAACACCATGTAATTATCACTAAAGCTTCAAGTCTTCAGGAAGAAGCTAAATTTGTGCATCACTGGTTTATGTCTCTGTTACGCAAAAGCTTTGAAGAACCAAATGACTAAAAAAAATCTTACAAGCGTTTGTCTATAAAAAAAAAAGATTTTTAAAAGCTGGAATTTCAACCTAAATTGTCTCAAAACAAATCAAAAACTTTATGAAATTTTGATTCAGAACACAAATCTGGTAAATAAACAAAACAAATAGACACCTAACAGTGCAGTCCGCACAGAAACCCACCTCCCTTCAGCATCCTTTTAGGCGGCAGTGCTGGAACCACCCTGTAGGCAAACTTCTGCAGCAAAACTTCGTGGAAGACGTCAAAATCACTGTACCGCCTGTATACTGACATTTTATAACGCTGAAAAGTAAAAACAATGAAACTGAATTACAAAATAGGTATGAGCACAATTGATTTTGTCTGTTCTGATGTGGATTTGTGCAAACTACTTGATTAAAAAAAATGGAGCATTTTCAACATGACACTGTAGCATGTTGCAGATTTTAATTTCCTTGCCTGGCTGGTGACCTGGTACTCCACATGCTTGAGGAACAGGCCCTTCTTCTCTGGAATCAGCTCCACCTGGACTGTGTCTTTGGTGAGAAGCTGTTCAAACGTCCTCGAAATGGTGAGCACGTCGTCCTGAGCCGGCTGCGTCCTCAGAGCGCTCAGTTCCCTCGGCTCTCCGAGTTGGGGTTTTGGCAACTCTGTAAATCACACATTTCAGAGCTAACATTTGTTCTCTGTGATTGAATCAATACTTTAGGAGTGACCGGAATTTCAAAACCATTCAGATGCCTTTCTTTTTTTTTCCCCCAAAGCAACCTTTTTTTTCTCCCATGCGACCTTTTATGATTCCTTCCAGGACATTCCAAGACAGCTGTGCATAAAATTTAATTTACTGAGGCAGACTCGAAGAGAGTTCTGGCGCAGAACAGGAAGTGGCATGAAGCAAGTTGCCATACTGCCCACACCTGAAATAACAAAACTGGATTCAACAATAAAGCCTGCAGATGGATCCAAGTCAAGTCTGCATAATAGTTACCTTTAGGAAAACCATAAAATATCCCTCTATCATCATCTCACAGAGAGGGAGGGAAAAACAACACTTAAAAATACAGCAAGCTTCAAATATATATATATATATTTATAACATTTAACGTCTCCATATTTAGTCTGTCATGCAAAAGCATTTACTTTCAGAAGTCACTGGATTTGTACATTGAATACATCTGTGCATTGTCTAAATAAAGCTGTTCTGTGAAGGCCTTTAAATCCATTGAAAATATGTTCAACAATACTTGAAAATGTATGTTTGCAGATACTCTCCCCCGAGCTATTTGTAAAGAAGACTGTGCAAGACATTTTCATCCACTTTTCAGTAAACATCTCTTGTTGTTCACTCATATAAAGTACATCAATATCCAGGTTGTAAAGTACAAAAGTTAGAGATATAATTACTTTTGTAAGCCACTGTAACCATAGACTCCCAGCACATATTGCGGTTTTATCCCGTATAAGAAGAAATAATGGAGCATGATAAATGTGCATCATAAAGGCTTTTCTAAAACATTCCCAAACACACATCACTTGCTAACTTGCAGTAAAGTTGCTGCTGAATTTATGCTACTGGTAAAAATGTCGAGAAAAACTTCCAGGAGAGCCAATAAAAGAGTGACATTTGCAGCTTGCATGTGAACAGATGATCCCATCTTTGGACATCAAGCTACTCATTAAACAAAAAACCCTTTACTTTTCTGCTGTCACTGCAACACAGTCACTTACCATGTATGAATAGTTTGGGACTTGGTTTTTTCCCTTGCTGGGCTAGAGCAATTAAAGCTAGCGCTTTATAGAGGGTGAGCTTAGTAAGGAATCCATCTGTACAGTCAATATGCTCAGCAATCTGAAAAAGAAAAAAGGTGGACGGAGACAATATAAAAGAGAAGGTCAACATTTTTCAGTCTGAGATCCAACTTTAACTGTGGTTTGCATTCCTGTGTGAGCAAAGCTCTCACAAGACACAAAGCGAATGATTTGCTGCAAAAGGTCAGAAAAAGGTGAATGGCACCTTCAGGGAATTCCTCCAGCTACATCCCTACTAAATATTTCATCTTTAATTTCCAACAAAAGATACTAAAGCTTTCTGCCTTCTCAGTATCTTGAGGAACTCCTCACCTGGCTCCTCACTGCCGTGGAGAGACCGGTCCTTTCCAGGAGGCGCTTAAAAACTTCAGCCTGCACTCTCTCATCTGTCCTGCAGCGGATGGCCTCATACACTTCTCTGTAATAGGCAGGAACTGAACCTAAAAGGGGAACAACACCTACATAGCATCACATGCTCCTCAAAAATTTGAAATATTTCACTAACTGCACAACACCCAGGAGGTTACGTTGCATAAATGACATCAATAAAAGGCAAAGCTTTCATTTTGAAGGGGATAGTGACACATCAGGTGACTTTTGTCTTTTCTTTTATGCAAGACAACTTGTATTTGCTCCATTTTAAAAAATGACAGAATGCACTTAAATTAAGAGAATTAATCATTTGCAAATATTTAAAGAGATTTAAAAAAAGAAGAATGACTGACATGATATGACATTTTAAATCAATCTTTCAAGACACACCTGACAGGATTTTAGGAAGAAGGGGGCCTGGGGGAACAACGACTTGTCCTGATCTTTCTGGTCATGGCTCAAGAATGGAGCAACAGTAGTTGTTTTTTTTTTTCTTTTTTTTCGGGGGTTGGGGGGATAATTGAGGACATAAATGAGAGCTTTTGAGATGGAACAACTTGCTTCCGATTGATCACTGAAAACGTCTCATCAGATGAGTTCAAATCGCGATCTCAGCGTGTAGTAAGATCCTGGCTTTTTTGACGCGCGGGTTTCGCAGATACACCGAGAAAAGTCACATAAAGTCACATGGAAATCACTGACTCAAGAGAGAGTAAAAACACACACAAAAAAAAAATGTTTTCACACGTTACCTTCATTGATCTCTCCTGCCATAGCTCGGGCTGTCATGTGAGCACCAGAGCACCTCCATGTGATTTCCTGCAGAGGAGGAAAAACAAGTCATTTGCGTCTTAAAGTTGTAGCAAACCCTGGTTGAAGTCCAAGTCCTGATGAAGTGAAGCCAGTTGCCACCTACACGCTCTGGAAGCTGGCGATGCCACCGCAGCTACGCCACTGAGGGGGATTTTTATAGGTTATGGGGGCGTGAATATGCGAGTTTATGTCTAGGTTTCATTAAACATTACCTATTTGCTTTATGTAGTCTATATACTACCCAAAAAACATGAGTGGTTTTACATAAAACTTCTTATTTCCTTGTCTCACCAGTGCATGTTTATTTGATTTAATCTCTGTTCCTCAATCTCCCGCATAACAGATGTTGCATTCACGTACAACTCGGAGATATTTATTTTTTTCTTAAGACGTGACGGCTTTTAAGACAGAGTTCATTTGCAAATCATCCCTATACGTGAACTTTACCAAGAATAATTAAGAGTTTAATTATTTAGTGTTGGTCAGTTCTATGAATGCAAACATCAGGTGTATTCATCGGAATATTTGATCACGAATAAAGCTTTCTGATGTCTAACCCTTTTTTTTGTATATTCTCAGCGAGGAAAAAAAAGTAAAAAAGAAAAAAACTTATAAAAATGTATTTAATGCCATTTGCAGTAGTAAGAGAAAGATGTAAAGTGATCAACAGTGTCCAGTTTGTTGCAGTGCCACAGATATTGCTAGTTAAACTAACTATGTCCTTTTTATTCAAAAGTCAAGTTTTAACACTGAAAGACTTAGAAACTTTAGTAACAGTCAGTAAACCTGCTGTGTGAAGAGTGAAGGGCTCTGTTGTGAACATATAAAACAATGTGTTGATTATTGAATATATTCTGGTTTTAACAGAGAACAAATGAAGTGAATAAAAATTGCAACAATATGATGTCTCCTTTTAATTCTCATGAAATCTCTTGCTGCAAATTACATTAGAAAAAGGTTTATTGATTTTTATTGGGTTTTCTGATAAAAAAAAAAATAAATAAATAAATAATAATAATAATAATAATAATAATAATAATAATAATAATAATAATGTTTAAAGAAGGGGCTGCACATATATGACTGTTAGATTAATTGAGCTGTCTAAATTGTCCCTAGGTGTGTGTGTGTGTGTGTGTGTGTGTGTGTGTGTGTGTGTGTGTGTGTGTGTGTGTGTGTGTGTGTGTGTGTGCATGGTTGTTTGTCTTGTGTGTCTCTGTGTTGCCCTGTGACAGACTGGTGACCTGTCCAGGGTGACCCTCGCCTCTCGCCCAGAACATTAGCTGGAGAGGCACCAGCACCTCCCGACCCCACGAAGGGACAAGGGTGCAAAGAAAATGGATGGATGGATGTTTAAAGAACCAATGCATGGAGTTTGCCTGCCTCACTCTTTGACAGTGAGCTTTTAGTTTAGGCAACATTGCACAGATGAAAAATGGATGTCAGAAACCAGTTTAACACTTAATTTAACTAGCATTTCCTGGTGAAATAAAAACTAAGGGTGTTAAGTTGTAGTTTTGAAAGTCAATTTTATGCAATGCAGAAAAAAATGACTGAATGGAAAAGTCATACAGGTGTTTGTCTTCAGGAGACCCTTGGAGTGTAAAAACTGATTGTATTTGTCAGTTTTCAATGGCATCAACAATAACATGTTCTTTAGCTGAGGCATGTAACTAGAATTTCTGGAGAAATTTAGAATATTCCAGGAGTATATCAGTTTTGTTCAACAATTGCTCAACTAAGGTAAATTGTTTTTAGGCTGCTCAGTGACACCATTGGTAGAGCTGTTGCCTTGCAGCAAGAAGGTTCTGGGTTCAATTCCTGGCCCCAGTCTTTCTGCATGGAGTTTGCATGTTCTCCCTGTGCATGCGTGGGTTTTCTCCAGGTACTCCGGTTTCCTCCCACAGTCCAAAAACATGACTGTCAGGTTAATTGGCC
>CAEGAF010035092.1:0-10967 GCA_903067075.1 Micropoecilia bifurca | reverse complement strand
TGGAGGCTTTTATTACCCCGACCTGCTGCAGGATGGAGGCTTTTATTACCCCGACCTGCTGCAGGGTGGAGGCTTTTATTACCCCGACCTGCTGGGCAACATGGGCAACAAAGTAAATTTTAAAAACTGGATTTTATTTCTAACATTCTTTCTTTGAGCTGAATTCAATTAACTGAAGCTGTAAAACGGTTTGTCATACAAGATGGCGGCTCTTTGTGTTCACATCCCTCTGACCTCTGACCTCTGGAGCCTTAAACACAGTTTTACAAAAATAAAATCTCACAAAACTGAAAAAGTAATAATTTATCAGCCAGCCCTCCTGCCTGGACTGCAGGTCTGTTTCCGGATGAGCAGCAGAACCACAGAACCGCAGAACCACAGAACCACAGAACCACAGAGCCACAGAACCACAGAACCACAGAACCACAGAACTTCAGAACCACAGAACCACAGAGCCACAGAACCACAGAACCACAGAACCACAGAACCTCAGAACCACGGAGCTACTCACCACGATGAGGTTCCACATGCGGGCGGCTTCGGCCACCAGTGTGGAGACGCCGCTGCATCCGGGCATCAGGACGATCTTGATGGGTTCGGTGTAGAGCAGGTCGTACAGCAGCTTGGTGGCTTCGCCTGGATCACACTGCAAGGACAGAACACATGCATTTAGATCAGGACCAGGAATAGATGGACAAGAGAAAAGATAAGACTGACGGAGGGATGGAGAGAGTGATAAAAGGAGAAACAAAGAGGCAGAATGAGGAATGAGAGGCTGAAGATAAAGGGAGTTGGCAGCTGCCTTAAAAACAGCGACATCACAAGTGGAAGAAAAACTCTGGAAATAGAAGAAATAGATACAAGACTCACAAACAAGGTGATAAAAATGTAAAAATAAGAAAAACGAGCGTCACATTTTCCTCCTGACAGCAACAATCTTTAATTAAATCCCCCGTCTGACTCCAGATCAGCACACAGAGGCAGCCGGCAGACAGAGGCGACCCGATGGGGCGGCGCCGGCCGCCACACACATTTACAGCCTCCATGAAGACGATTAGGACACATCCAGGAAGAGGAAACGTCCCGTCGATCCATCACCGGCGGATCGGCTGACAGCCACGGATAAACGGCCGACAGGCGGCGCGATCAGAGCAACGCTGAGCAGAATCCACTTCAGAGGGACGGCGGGTCCACTCACATGACGTCAGGGACAGAACGGCCCCCGGACGGCCCGGTGCGGACCCCCCGGGGCCCCCGGGCCCCATGGTTAGCAGCAGGGGCCCTGAGCGGAGTGTGTGGGTTTGGTATTCAGCGGCTGGTCGTTCATTAACTCTCAGGCTGCGTCTCGTCACAGACAGAGTCAAGGAGCCGACAAGCTATTAGATCATTCTGAGCTCCATTACAGAGAATCAGCTCCAATTTAAAACTCATCTCTCTTCAGCTTTACCAAAATTCAATAAAACACAAGAATTATCACAATAAGTCAGAAACCCGTCCGCTGGATCCAGATGTTCCCCGTAGAACTGAGTCAGGATTCATACTGGAACTGTCCACAATGAATATTCGTCATAATTTCAACCATAATTCAGTTCTGTTGATACTTTTATGTGGCTGTCCTGAGTCTGAGCCGCTTCGCCGCCGGACCAGAGAACATTGACCTGCAGCTGCTCGTTGTCCACTAAATCCTCATTTGTGGAGAGAAAACAGGAGCTGATTGGAAGTGGAGTCGTGACTGTGAATCTGATGAGGTTTGGACGATGGAGCGACCGGCGGCCTGGAGGGCCTGACGGCTCCCAGAGGGGAAGCCGGAACATCTGCGCGTTCTGGCGATGAGCACAAGTGGCCGCAGTGATCAGCCTGAATTCATGTCTGTAAATGGTGAGCTGTGATTACGCATGGAGGAGCTGGAGTTCATCAGCACACATGGGCCTGAAGGAGCCGCTTCACGGCGCTTCGATGAGACTCTCAGCAAAAACTCAGCAGTTATCAGTGAAGTCATGAAAAATCATTTCTCTGCTGTCAGAAGGCAGCCGGCGCACGTTTCACTGGAGAGCAAATCACATCGCTTTGTTTCAATCATCAGATAGAAAGCTGCAGTTCTCACGTCTTGCATTGAAAAAGCTTAGTTTTAAATAAGCTACATTTAATAGTGTAGCTTATTAAATACATTTAAAACAGGTCAAGTCCTGGACATCTAAATGAATCAAACGAAACGTAAACGCACCAAAAAATCTGGAAGAAATTTCCAGAAAACTGCAAAACAGCTGAAACACTGAGTTCCTTAAAATCCAGACTAATCTGCTCAGAGCTGCTTTTGAAACATAATAAATGAAACATTAATCAACATTTTGATGCCTATGATGGCACTGGGTAAAATGTAATGTTTTAATTGTTTATGACTTTGTATTTTTGTGTGTCTCTGAAATATGCTATAAAAATTACATTTATCAGATTGTAAACAAAGACATGGCAGCATTTAAGAAAATGAAGCAGGAATAGAGAAACTTTAGAGAAAATGTAGACAGAAGGCGATGACAGCAGAACCAGATCTGGGTTTTCTGTTCGGTCAGATCCGTCTCGTCTCAACATCCTCCAGCACAGATTTACGTTTCAGTTTCAGGTTGAGACGTGAGAGTCACCTGCATAACAATGACATGAGACGCCATGTTTTTTAAAGATGGATCAGAGGGTCCAGAAACAGGAAGTGATGTTAGAGGAAGAGGCTTCCTCTGAATCGGACAGGAAAGTTTTTTATCTGGAAGATTCAGACATGTTGGGGCTCCAGCCGAGACACACAGATGTTCTGATCTGCAGCATTAATAAAACCACTTCATGCTCCAAACGTCTGTCTGGGATCAGCTGGACTTTCTGCAGCAGCTGCTCTGCATTCTGACTCCATGAACCTGTGCGGAGCCAACATGTCTGACAACATTCTCATTCAAATTTCTCATCTTTTCGCTGGATGTTTTCCCGATGAGTTCAACAAAGCTTTTCATTTTTCCCTTAAAGTGAAAGTCATCCCTCTGTGACTGATGATCTGATCTCAGAGTAAATATGCTGAACCAAGCTGCTGGTCTTCACCATCCGCCTGCAGCAGCACATAAACCGAGCTGGGATTCAAGACGCTGCTCATGTTCAGGAGAACGTCAGGAAATCATCGGCGGTTAATTCAAACGTTTACTTGTGTGACGCTCTCAGTCCAGTTAGCAGCATCATTTTGTGCCAAATCTTTGTTTTAGATCCACTGTGTCATCCTGGATGATCTGATGGAGCAGGTTCTGGTTCTGCTGGAGGTTTCTTCCTGTTAAACGGGAGATTTTCCTCTCCACTGTCACCACATGCATGGTGATGTGAGGCATTACTGTAAAGTTAAGCTACGTTCTCAGCAGGAGGAGTGAAAGCTGCAGGCCGATGACTCATTACAGAAAACGCTTTTAATTTTAATAAAGTGATTGATAACTAGAATCATTTAGTTTGTGACTGGATTAAAAATACTTCCTTTTTGTTTCAAAGTGACATTTGCTGTAAGTTACATGAATAAACTGAACTGATGTCTGAACGTCAGATGTGTTGTTTCCTTTTCCTCCATTTTTAAGAGGTTAAATATTCACAGGTTGGTTTAGTTTGATGTTTAAAATGAGTTCATTCCTCCATTTGGAGCAAACGTAGCTCAGCTCTCTGCTGCAGGTCAGAGCCGAGTTTCAGGACCGACTGTAAATACGTCTGGGTGGAAGTTAAGGCATCTCAGTTCTAGCTTAGCAACTAGCAGAGAAAGTTTCCTCCTGATGAGCAGCAGATGGCAGGAAGAGACACTTTTAAAGCCGCTTCACTTCTCACCAATCCTCACAATCTGAATCCTTTAACTGATTAGTTCAGTTGTGAAACATGTGAGTCTATATTTAATCGTGGGCTGAACTGTTTTTAATCACTTGGATAAAAGCATTAATATTAATAAGGATGTTTATATAAAGTCAGAGTGGAGAGATTCTCTCAGTCAATCAGCGCAGCGGCTAATTCCACTGATTTTCCCGTCTCCTCGTCCGACTTTCCTAAGTGAAAGGAAGCCGCCTGCAGCCCGACTCGGCCCGATCCGACTCGACCCGACTCGGCCCGATCCGACTCGACCCGACTCGGCCCGATCCGACTCGGCCCACAGTTCGGTTCCTCGGAAGCATCGTGTTCATGCAGATGGACTCGGAGCTTCCTAAACACTCGGATTCCCCAGGTTGTTTGCTGTGCGGCCGCTGCACGCTGAGGACCAGCTCGTTAGTTTTCTGCTGTTTCAGAGTCTTAACTTCACTCTGATGAGCGGCACTTCAGCACCCGAACCAATTATCTTCAAATTATTTCATCAATCCATCACCACCGTAGCAGATTACAGGTTTTAATAGCAGCTTGTTTTAATCAGCATTCCAAATGACTCGCTGATTATAACATGGAGAAATGAGAATTTAATCAAGAAGTGCAGCTTCTGGTCCTGTAGAGGTTATTAAAACATCCAAACCAAGACAAACAGCCATTAGGCCTCCACATGTTTAGTCAAGACAATTTTCCTGCGTAAAAAACACATTAACTGCAGACTATTTACATGGAGCCGGAGCAACACGCTCGGCTGCAGAGCTCCAATTTCAAAAAAGGGTCATTACAGCTGAATGTTTGCAGGGAAAACATAATGACTCACATTAGTCAGAAGAAGCATTTTACTGGGTGGCAAACCCAATAAGCAGCGAGCGCATTTCTCCTTAAAAGGCTTTAAAACGCCTCGGTCATCACGCCCAAAACAACGGGACGCAGAGAGGAGACGGCCCAAGGTCAAAGGTGAAGGTCACGCCTGGCACATGACCCCACTGGGTCCTGCTGATCCGACAAACACCTCCAACCGGACAGACAGGATCTGGGACAATCAGGACGGGAATGTTCAAGTCCGGTCCAGATGAGCCTCAGAATAGGATCAGAACCTGAACGTCTTCCAGCTGAAGGTGATGAAACACTTTACACCAAACCAACAAAATCTTTTTAAAACGTTATGACCTGCAGAACCGCAGAGGACGGCCCAGTGCTTCTGTCCAGCATATTAGAGGAAAGTTGAGTGGAAGGAAAAAGTGTGGCAGAAAAAGAAACTCAACAGATATCAGTAACTGCATGGCGACATTGAGACGACATCTGAGCGCCGTCCTGCTTTTCCAGTGATGCTGCAGTGATGACAGTTTGACATCTGTGATGAAAACAAAGCCGACTGGAGAATCCGGCGGTTCAGAGCTTCACTCCCTCTGATCGCTTTCTGTCTCTTTATCCTCCTGGAAATGTTAATTTTCAATATTGTGTTTGTAGCATATTAAGCTAACGAAGCTCTGTGGCGCCCCCTGTAGGTTGGTGTTCACTGCAACATGAAACCTGTGGCGTGAGCTGAATGGAGGACCTGAACCTGAACTGAGGGCTGCTGATAATTGTCCCGGCATCAATTTGGCCAAAATTAATAATCAATGTTTTCGAATCAAATGTTGGATTTTTCTTTTTTCTCCAGCGGGACGTTAAAATATGGATTCATCTGAAGTGTTTTAGTAAACGTGGCCTGAGGTAACGGCGCCTCCCTGATGGTTAACGGCGCCGCGGAGCCTGAAGCGGCTCGGCGCTCCGTCCTCACGCGGCTCCTGGGGGTTTTCATCGGTTCCACTTCCAGCCCAGCCGGGCCGCCTGCAGCACCTGATGCCGTCCGTGTTTATGCAGCCTGATGCAGCCAATCAGGAGCCGTTCCAGCCACAGCAGAGCAGCAGCGTCTTTTCACCCATCCAGGCTGGAACCGTCACACCGTTTTAACCTAGAACAGCTTTCTAGAGTCAGAAAGCCATAAGTCTGTGATCCTGCTGGGTTTTCCAGCAGGACCAGGTCCACAGGTTCTGGAAAACATCCCCAAACCTCCAGCCTCATCTCTGTTCAGTGCTGAGGTGAATATCCTGCCCCATAGCAACCGGTTTAAATAAACTCCTCTGGTTCATTTAAGAGCTCAGCCAGGATCGTCTCAGACGCCTGGTGAAAATCAGCCTGGTCAAAATCAGCCTGGTAAGAATCAGCCTGGTGAGAATCAGCCTGGTGAAAATCAGCCTGGTGAGAATCAGCCTGGTGAGAATCAGCCTGGTGAAAATCAGCCTGGTGAGAATCAGCCTGGTGAGAATCAGCCTGGTGAAAATCAGCCTGGTGAGAATCAGCCTGGGGAAAATCAGCCTGGTGAAAATCAGCCTGGTGAGAATCAACCTGGTGAGAATCAGCCTGGTGAGAATCAGCCTGGTGAGAATCAGCCTGGTGAGAATCAGCCTGGGGAAAATCAGCCTGGTGAGAATCAACCTGGTGAAAATCAGCCTGGGGAAAATCAGCCTGGTGAAAATCAGCCTGGTGAAAATCAGTCTGGTCAAAATCAGCCTGGTGAGAATCAGCCTGGTGAAAATCAGCATCTTGTTCCAGAAGCTCTGGACCCTCAGCTGTTGAGAGATGATCATTTCCTGGAAAAGTGAACTCTGGGTAGAATCTGACCAATCGATTCAAACCTCAACAATCGTTGGCTGTGACGTTTGTAAGGCACCAGTTCCACCATTAAAATAAGCTCTGAAGTTTACTGGACATTAATGGGAATCAGACTGACTGAACCCTGTGAGGATTAGAGCTGAAACATCCAACAAGAAAATGCCTTAAACATTCCTGTCGCTCATTTGGAGGCGTGACTTTCTTCACTTCCTCTGCTAAATTTGCTAACGTACAAAACTATATCGGCAGATTATGATTTAAAAACAGAACAGAAACATCAACATTATTCACAAATTAAGCTCAATGGGAGAAATCCCACATGGAGAGCTGAAGGGAAATGAGAATCAAGCAGAACTGCATAGAAAGCTAAAGGCTGTGAGAACTTCCTACGGAGATTTTACCCAACCATGAACAGCAGCCATTGTATTTATATGAGCAGGGAAATACACACTGATTCCAAACTTGGACATTTAATTCGTGGTTGGTTCTGGTTTACGTCCTGAAACTTTCTCTAATTAAACTCACAATCCAATCAAACGACGAGACAGAGACAGGAAGGAGTGATAATTCTGGGGCCAGGAAACTGGGGGCCAGGTGGCCAGGAGACTGGGGGCCAGGGGTCCAGGAGACTGGGGGCCAGGGGGCCAGGAGACTGGGGGCCAGGGGTCCGAGTCCCTGGGGCCCCAAGGCGATCTGTGTCACGGATGCTAAACAAAGAGTCGGACGTGAAGGAAGCACCTTGTTCCTCCATCTCTCTGCATCTAGACTGTCTCACTCATCATCACTGTTAATAATTGATCAAAGTTTGCAGTCTCCGCTTTGATATATCCATGGCAACGGCCCTGTGTGGAGAGCGAGCGAACGCAGCTTGTGTGTGTGTGTGTGTGTGTGTGTGTGTGTGTTGGGATCACAGAAGGCTGTAAATAGTCTGACGCTGTCACCAGAATAACCGTAGAAACGCGGCGCTTTGCTACCACAGGGTATCTGCATCCATTTAAGAGGACAGGCTGGGATTAAGCGTGAGCTTCATGAATATTGGATGATGTTGAACAAGCTCCACACTCTCGGCCTTTAATGGTCACAAAATACTCAGCGTGGGTGTGTTTTCCTTCACTCCTGTTTGCTAAAAACAAGCCAGACTCTAATGCGTCTTCCACACAGACAAAAAGGAGGAAGAAAAGTTTTTAACCCTTCAACGTGAGACCAGGTAAAACATGGATATGTGGAGAGATAATTAACCTAAAGGGTTTATGAAACAGGGAATCAGCTGCTTTCACTGGAAGCAGCTTCTCTCCCATGTTTCAGGTCTTTCCTCTGTTCAGATTCATTCCTCCAGCTGCAGGCGGAGCAGCAGCCATGTTCTCCAATCCCCAGAAATCTCCACCACCTTTGTCTTTATTTTCATGGCAGCTCAATGTGAAGCAGCACATTTAATCAGAGGACACACACACTCACACACACACACACACACACACACACACACACACACACACACACACACACACACACACTCACACACACTCACACACACACACACCATATTTCATCTGTTTAGCGTTTGATTGGAAACAACAAGGTGGAACAGGAAGCCTCGTCCTCCCAGCATCTCCTGTATGAATTTGCACACATATTGTCACAGAGCCGGATTCTTGTTTGTTAACGCCGTTTGCTTCGAGAGTGTTGCCATGCCAACCCTCCCGCTCTCCCTTTCACACACACACACACTAACACACACTCCTCTCCCTCCCTGCTCTGCTGTTTAACAGGATTCCAATGCAGAGCTGCTGCACCAATCAGAAAAAAGCTCGGAGCAGATTTCCAACCGGCGCCGTTAACCGTTTGCTGCCTCGGCCTGCAGCTCTCCAGGCATCTGTCCCGCAGCATGATGGGTAACAAGCCTGGGCAAAGCGAGGGGAGGGAGGGGGGGCATTAGGCTGCTTTTTAATGCAGCTGCTCTCATTCTGCTGCTCTCAAAACGCCTCAAACTTTCAGGATCAGCAGCACCGACGTCCAAACCCAGAGAGAATCGGGGGAAACGCCACCTGGGGTCGGATATTCATTTATAGGGCCGATGATGGTGACATTTTTAAAATACCAACATGATTAATGATGGATGAGCAGCAAGCGGGAGGTGGGTTTGCTCAATCACAGCAGGGGGCGGCAGCAGGGGTCACCGTCTGAACTGTGACCTTTCAGGAGCCACCAGGGTTCCTGGACCTCCAGCTTCACATCCAATTATTTTACAGACACAAATTTTAACATTCATAAATGGATTTGAGACACATTTCAGTGTCACTTTCTTTCAATATTTGCACCTCCTTTCATTTTTTTACACATATAAATGTTAAGCTTTTCCCCAAAACTGGAAATGGATTTAAGTTTAGACGTTTTCCATGAAGCTGCAGCAGTGAGTGTGTGCAGAGGAGTCCAGTCCGGCTAGAGACTCAACAAAACGCTACATGAACCACTTCATAATTCTCACCGACTCGGCTGTGGGGAGCCGGGTTCCACCTCAGACACCAACAAGATGGCGCCTCAGGATGCACGGTTTGTAAAAGTGTAATAGGTCAAATATTAATAGAGTGAATCTATATTTGAGATCCAGATGAACTGGGTAAAAATGTGTTAAGATATTTGTATAGTCATAAGTTTTTGTAAATATGAATTTAAGACAGAAACAAATTTTTGAATGGTTACAAAATGTGTTGATTTAAATAAACACACTTTTTTTCTTACTCTGAGATCAGATATTTAGATATTTAGGTCAAAATTAGTGATTTTTTTATTTAAGAGAAAAATGTGGGGCTAAAAAAACAAGCTAACATGTCAAACTGGTTAGTTTTAGTTTGTGTGATTAAGCACTTGAACCAACAGAGTAGAAGGTTGTTTAAAACTATTATTGATTCACTATTGGCTCCAACCATCACAAAACCTTCTAAAAATGTATTTGTCATTAATTGCTTCAATGAATACTTTTATTTTTTGGAAAGCTTCCTTCACACAGGACCGGATCAGGTGAAACATTTCAGAACAGGAGACATTTTAACATGTAGAAATCCTGCAGGGAGCAACTTCTCTCACAAACACAACTCCTGCAAAACGGGACAAAACGTGCAAAGGGAGGCAGCGGTCAGATGTCAGCGGTCAGATGTCAGCGGTCAGATGTCAGCGGTCAGATGTCAGCGGTCAGATGGCAGCGGTCAGATGTCAGCGGTCAGATGTCAGCGGTCAGATGTCAGCGGTCAGATGTCAGCGGTCAGATGTCAGTCCAACATGACAGGAGAGCAGAGAGCCACCAGGCTGCAGCTCCCTCAGTGACAACACTGTCCACTTGAGAGCAGCAGCTCCTCTGCTGTCCTGCACATCCACTCACCATGCTGTCGTAGTGGATCAGCTCCAGCTCGTAGTCCGGCAGGATGTCGCTCCGGTTGTTGACCAGGTCCAGAGCCATCTGAGCGGACGGCATGCAGGCCTGTCCGCCCGGCCAGCCGCCGCTCATGGGGAACAGAGCCCCGATGTACAGCTTCTTCTTCCCTGCGGACGGACGAGGCCAGAGGAGAAGGAGGATGAGAGCCGAGCGGAGGAGCGCGGCCGGTCCGCGGGACGCGCGGCTCACACGGGGCGGCCATGGGGACGCCAGCTGCATGGTTCAAGGTGAGCCGAACCGAGCCGAGCCGAGCCGAGGCAGGCGCAGGTTAGGAGGCTTCAGAGCCGGATCTGGGTCCGGGGAGTCAACACGTGTCCGGAGCAGGACGGAGTTTGGCGGAATGACGCGCGGGCGGCTGAAGATCCGATCCGAACCGATCCGGTCCGATCAGCTCACGGCTCTGCTGGGGGGAACATGGGGCTGGTTCCGAGACCAAGTCAGACCCGGTTCATCCCGTTCGAGCTGAAAACAAAGCCCGGTTCTGGTTCTCATCTCTGGACGGTTCCGACTCCGCGCATCCTCAGACTCCGCTTAAAAAAAGCAGAAAAAGAAACGAAACGGAAAAAACGATCTGTGTTGAAAATAGAGCGGCGCGTTTTCCGTCCTCACGACTTTTTCTTTTTCTACGCAGAATGAAAAAAATGCTGCGATGCGAAGCGAAGCGCGGATCGGAGCCGGTTCGGAGCCGCGCAGAGGACGGCGGGTCGGGTCAGAGCAGCGCGGAGCGGATGGAGCAAACAGATGGAGCGCGGAGCGGCGGAGGGACACACATTTCACCCCCCGGGTTTGTTTTTAACGCCGCCGTTTTCCAGGAGATGAAACCGGTTAGGAGGCAGCAGGAAGAATCTGAGCTCTGAGCTCCGAGCTCTGCGACTGATGATCCACTGCAGCACCGGCTGGTGGAGAGAGAGGGACGGGGGAGGGGGGGGGGGGGGGGGGGAGGGGGGGGGGGGGGCAATAACTATGATTAATTAAAAACTACAGGTTGTTTAAATGTGTTATATTAAAAAAAAATTAATCT
>CAEGAF010035084.1:0-15927 GCA_903067075.1 Micropoecilia bifurca | reverse complement strand
GGCTCCAAGGGCCGGGCTCCAGGGGCCGGGCTCCAAGGGCCGGGCTCCAGGGGCCGGGCTCCAAGGGCCGGGCTCCAAGGGCCGGGCTCCAGGGGCCGGGCTCCAGGGGCCGGGCTCCAAGGGCCGGGCTCCAAGGGCCGGGCTCCAAGGGCCAGGCTCCAAGGGCCAGGCTCCAGGGCCAGGCTCCAAGGGCCGAGCTCCAGGGCCGGGCTCCAGGGGCCCCAAGCTGCGCCTGGCTAGCTTTACTTAATCTGATCTGGTCTTTCTTCATGGTGATTTGAGCTGTGTGGTTCAGCTAGCGGTGTGTTTTCTCTCTCTGGAGGTCAGCACTGCGGCCCACCAGGACCGACCCAGGAGAGACGTTAAGGCTCCGACTCCAGCACCAGACGGGCAGAACTTTATGGAGCTGCTCGGATCAGATCTGATTAAATAAGCCCATTTCAGGTTCAGATCAAAATGATGTGGGGGGAAAAACTCACAGCGAGTCCCGGTTCTCCGTTTGCTCCGTCTTTCCCAGGAGGCCCCGGAGCGACACCCCCAGCTGAGGGTCCTGGGAGGCCAGGCAGCCCTGGGGGCCCCGGAGGCCCTGGGGGGCCCTGAGGACACACAACATAATGTTGACAATTAATATTTTAACTTCCTTGAACATGTTCAGAACATTTATTTGCACAAATTTCATTCTTAGACCATGAAGTTTCCATCTATTTTGACAAAAACTTTAAAATGAGCTGAAAAGAGGCTGTTTTAGGGCCTCTGTCACTTTAAATCCTACTGAGCCGCTGCTGGCCCTCCTCCCCCAACTCAACGTTTACACTCGCACGAGTAAATGGCTGCAAACAGATGAGAAATTATTCAGCCATACATGTTTGAAAATCATTAGTAGAGCCTCCTGCACAACCAACAAGAATGCAACAAGTGATCAACAAAACACTTGTCTTTTCCGGTAGCCATTGCACAGCGCGCACAGAGGTCAAACCAGCTCTGTTTGGGTTGCTAGGTAACGGATCAGACACAAAACAGCATCTGGTTGGTTTTTAGAAGCAGTTGAGGCCCAAATGGAGGAACAAAAAAGTGCGAAATGTGAATTTTTCTTAACAGATTGCCTTTACAGAAACTCTAACTCTATCTGCTAATTCAATAACTGATTTTTCTTAAAAATAAAGGAAAATTATTGATAAATTTCTTACTTTGTGTTGGTCTAATTTATCAAATCTAAACAAATTACATTACAGTTTTGGTTGCTTACCCTGACAACCTCTGTATCGCTGTCAAAGTCTTCGAATCCAGAGCCCTCCTGTGTAAAACACGGTAAAATCCAAGACCTTAAGGTGAATTTATGGCATCAACGTGTTAAAAAGAGGAGAAATGTATGAAGAACAAACCATGAGAGCTTTGCTGGGTGGACCAGGAGGTCCAGGAGGCCCTGGAGGTCCAGGAACGCCCAGACCCAGATCACCCTGAGGAAGACAGGAGCTGTTACTGTTGGAAACTGGATGTTTGTCTTTTTTTAGTTACACTTTATTCCTTACTTTCTCTCCTTTTGGACCAGAATCTCCCGGTAGTCCAGGGAATCCTGCTGCTCCCTGGAAAAAACAAAACAAAAACCAAAATTTCAACCATGCTGAAAACCCAGATAAGAAAATTAAGAGTTAAGATAAAACACAAAATGCCAAATACAGTAAGCACAAAAATGGAGATCAGGAAGATACAATGGCGTATTAAGGCCGGAGAATTTCCACCAAAATATTTTGAGAACAAACTGAAATTTCTGAGTTTCAGATGTTGAAAATTTCAAACTTTTTGAAAATATTTTTGAGATTACTTTAAAAATGTCTGAATTTCTTTAGAAAATGTAAAAATCTAAGGTTTTTTAACTTTTCAAACTCAGGATATTACAAAATTTCAGTTTTTCTAGCAAATTTTTAACTTTCGAAGCTAAGAATTTTTTTTAGCTTTTCTAGAAATTTTCTGAAATTGATTTCAAAATCTCCCCGTTTTCTTTAGCACATTTTGAAATTTTCAAACTTAGAAATTTCCAGTTTTTTTTCCTAGAAAGTTTTGGATAATTCTCAAAATTTCAGAGTTTTATCTTGGAATTTTTAATTTCTTCAAACTCAAAATTTTTTTCCTACAAATTTTCCAAGATGAATCTCAAAATATCTTTCCTTTTTCTAGCAAATGTTTGACTTTTCAAACTCAGAAATTTTCATTTTTTTTCTAGAAGATTTCTGAGATTAATCTCAGAATATTCAGCATTTGGACTTTGTTGGTAGAAATGTACTTTTTTTTCTATCTATAATGTCCTTAGTATTCTGTCATAGAGACAGACTGTGCACCTAAAAGCAAACAAAAAATGTTTTTGACCATTTGTCCCCCAACATGATGATACCCTGGGCAGAGAGCCACATCCTTGATATTTAGAATCCCTGCTGATTTTCCTCCGTTTTGTCCTCCATGTTGGATCATTCCTTCATAATCCCATTTGATTGTCCCTTCAGCAGTAAAACATGAGACATCAGTGAAGGAGTTTTACTCACTGGCAGCCCGCGTTCACCTTTCATCCCCTGGAGAGCAGATAAAAATAGAAACACATCCATCAGTGTGTTCTCTGCTGATAAACAACACATCACTGCTGCTCTGGAAACAAACTGAAAGCTGCTGATTGCTGTAAATCAAACAAACAAGAAGATTCAATTAAAAAACTCACAGGCTCGCCATGTTTCCCAGGAAGCCCGGTTGGGCCTGCAGGTCCCGTTGGCCCTTGAGGACCTCGTGGTCCAGGATCCCCTCCCCCACCTGCTGCTTGTCCTGGAGGCCCAGGAGGTCCTGGAGGACCTGGATCACCTGGTTCACCTTTCTGCCCTGTAGACACCTGGAGGGACTGAATGTTGAAGAGAATTCAGGTGAATATCTTCATCCACAATCAATCTGATAAATACGGTCAGATCAATCAGTCGTTTTAACGTTATGATGTTTCTGCTGCAGTAACTTTAACTAGGACAGATTCAGCTCCGTGCATCTGGGACAAACTGCTTCACAGAGCCACACTTTAACGTGCTTAAAGTGCAAAACGCGTCCAGGAGAAGAAGCCAACTTACAGCGTCGGCTCGTCTGTCGGAGCCGTTCGGCCGAAATGTTGCTGCTGTCAGAAAAACACACCGAGAATATTTATCAGCTCAGTTTCAGCTGTGAAACAAACAGACCAGAATGAGAAAGACGTGCTGGTTTGCTGCAGGTCAAGAGAAAAGATAAAGCGCCTCTTGAGCACCATCTGGTGGCCATCAATGAAACACAACAGAGCTCCAGAGAATGTCAGAAAATATTTAAAATTATAATAATAAATACAAATAATACTATTAATAACATATCCATGTAAATTATTAACGAATATCAAAATATAAATGCATAAATATAAATGAAAAATGTAAATGTATTAATAAATAAATACTTTTATCCATCATCCATAAAAATTACTTCATTTCTACAATAATGTGTACATCAGTAACTAAATTAATTATGAAAATAAACATAAATGTGTAAATATAAATGAAAAGTTGGAACTTATTAATGAAAACAATTGTAAGTATAATAAAATATTATTAGGTCTGTATAGAAATCATGGAAACGTATAAATGAATGCATTGATGAATTTTGATGAATTTTAATACAAATTTATTTTTAAGCATGTATTTTTAACTAACCTAATAATGAATGTCCAATAATAATAAATACAAACAGAATAAATATAAAGATTAGTAATTACAATCAAATATACTGGTACAAGAATAAAAAATAAAAACTATAAAATTAACTGCAATAACACTAATAATCATGATAATAATGTTTTACCTCTTGCGGTGGTCATTTCCAGCTCCTGACCAGATGACTCTTCATCGTCTCCATCTTCATCATCGACTATTGACGACTCAGTGGGCGGAGCTTGGACTGGGCCGCCATCTGTGGGATCCGGTTCTGGAAAAACCTACAAACCAGAAACACAAGAAAAAAACAAACATTAAAATGTGTATAAAATAAAAATACAACAGAAATCATGGAGGACCTGCCACTTCCTTCCTACATTAAACTCCATTAAGGTCAAACTTGTATCAAACATCCGCTCCAGATTTTACAGTTTAATTGTTTACGGGCTGAACGTTTACAAAGCAAACCTGAGCTGCTGCATAATTTTCACATCAAAATGTTGGCAGGAAAGTCAAAGAGCAAATCCCAGCTCTGAGCACAGATGCAGTTCTTGGTAAACATCAGCAAGACATCGACAATATGGCTGACTGTGAATTAGCAGGCAGTTAAAAAGATTAAAAACACGTCATTTAAGATGGCGTTACAAAACAGAAACCACTTTTTAACCTCCAATGAGGCAAATGAGACCTGAACCTGAAGGACATTCATGTTTGATATGAATATAATATGATGCCAAACTCATTTTTGTTTTGGGCCAAACGAAGATCATAAAAGCTCTTAAAGGGCCGGTTGTGCCAGAATGTATCGATAAAACCTGTTGACTGTTAAAGTATGAATGAATTCTTAAAATTAAGTGTTATTAAGCATCGTTTCAGTGTGATACTTATTGTGACTTTTTAAAAAAAAATAAAAATCAATGTTTGTGGAACAAATTTGAAAATATTTGCACTTATTTATGACGGTAAATGTGACTTTTTATTACTCGCTGCAGGGATCCTGGACCATAATCTCTTATCAGTTAAGGCTGAAGCAGCTGTTTAGTGGAAGTAAGAAAATTTTATATAATTTTTGAGAAAAATCTCCAATAAACTCCCAATTATAAGCGTAGAAACATTTGTGGATTTGTTGGTTTTGCGTGAATTTTCAGGCTAATTCCCAAGAAACTGGAGGGACTGATTGATATAATTTGGAAATAAGCAGATAAAAACTGCATTGATTTGATTGATAACTTAATATTTAAGCACATTTAGTGCTTATTTAGAATCTAGAAGGCTGTGATTTATTTCTTTTGCTTTATCTGCTCAACAATAAGCTTTTTTTCCCAAATGTATTTATTTATAAACAAAGTCAGAGATCCAAACCATAAAAAGGGATTTGAAACAATTTCTATTTCTTTTTCTGCCAAAATTATTACCTTTCTTGATTTGTTCAGAAATAATTCTTAACATTGTGCATTATGTGGCCTTTACAGAACTATATTTAAAAACAATAACTGTTGTGCAACACATAACACATTTTGTATTCAACAAATTAACTGTCTTTTTTATCATAAACATTCAGGAGAAGTTCCTTTTTCACAGCTTTTTCCTGGTGGCCACCGTCAGAACTGGGTGACGACGAGATTTAATTTAACAAGACACACTTTCAGCTGCGGATTCGGATCTTTTCATCCGGCCGGTGAAATAAATCCGACAGGTTTCCCTGTGGAGCCATTTCTGGAAGTGTAATAATGTAGCTGACGTTCCCCCCTTGTCTGAGAACCCGGCACCCTGCGGTGTGTGTTTGAGAGAACCGAATTGGCAGACAGCAGCTTATATCAGGGCGTTCCAGTCTCCAGCAGGCCTGCCAGGATAAGAGCTGCTTTCTTTGGTTTGGGTCCAGCTCAGTGCAATGGCAAAAAGCCAGGAGAACAGCAAACGCACCATGGGGTATTCTCTCTCCTCCACCATCTTCTTAGCTTCATCTCCTTCCTTTGAGTCGTCATAATCTTCATCTCCGCTCCCAAAGCCAGACGCCTGAAGCAAACATGAGAGCAAAGGGAAGAAGAGAATTGGAGTCGCAACATAAACATTTAGGAGAACAGAGAAGATGGACGGGGAAATAATCAGAGTTGAAGCTGGAGGATGAGAAAAGACACAGCGTCTCTACGTAAAAGATTTTTTAAAGCATAATTCCAAGATTAAAAGATTATATTTAGGAGAAAACACATTTTAGAGCCAGAAACATCTGAAAAAAAAGTTATTTTAGAACAAAACTCTTCAAAAGAGCCAAGACAGAGAGGAACCTTGCAAAGAGAAAACTGATCATATTTCTGTCCAAAAGTATATTTTTAGCAGTAATAGAGATACATTTACATTCAAAGCTGTGATTAAGTTCAATATTTTTGTCACATTTCAGAAAATGAACCTCATGTTAGATCAATGACAAATTTTACTGCATGATAAATTGTCCCAGAACTTATTGTGATAAGCAATAATATTGTAGTTTTGAGACCATTTTCAAGTAATAGAGTAGCAATAATAGTGTAATAGAGCAAGGACACATTCTCAAAGATCAATAAACTTTATATTCTAATGAACATTTAAACACTGGAACTGAACGTTTCCAAAATAAATAAAGGAAACAACATAAATAACAAATAAAATGAATCATAAAACCTCTAAAACAGAAATATCTTTTAACAAAAGGTTTAGTTGAGACCAAAGACTGAAGAATTTTATCATTCAGTTTTTGATAAGAAAAAAAAGTGACAATTATATTTTTTGTAATTTCCAAGTTTATTGCTCACAGAAAGTAATTAAAATCCAAAATTCTGAATTACTCAGAAAATTAAAATGAGACATAATTTAAATAACATATTTACTGAATAAATTATTTTATGTTATGGCCGTTCTGATAAACCAGCTGAAAGAAAAACGCAACGGGACTCCAGACGTTTTTTATGAGAAACCAAAATAAAAAATAAAAAATGTCTCTGTATATCAGTAGTTTTGTGAATACAGTTCTGCAAAGTCTTATTTTTTTTTTTTAGTTAATTATTTCTTTGCCTCTTGTTTTCATTATTTCATATTCCCAGAGTATCCTGCAATACTGCACTCCCACCAGCAGAGGGCGGACTAACCAAGGGTTTTTGAGCAGTTTTCCTGTATGCAGAGTTTTTGAGGCAGTCACTCACGTAAGGATCGTCCTCCTCACACTGGTCACCTGGAGCTGAGGGATCAGAGTTCAGCAGCAGCTTCTGGATGGAGCCCTGCAGGCGCAGAAGACAAGCCTTTATGGAGGCTCAGCTGTAACGTCTCTTGTGTTTATGGAGCCCCAAACCTCTATTAAGTCACATTAAACCACAAACTTCAAGGTAATAGACCAGAATAAGTGCAGCTCAAGGAAATGATTCATGGTTTTAGCCTCATTTAGCTCTAAATTAAATCAAATTGTCACATTGCCTTGTTAAGATTGACACTATTTCACCTCCAGCTGGATTTTCACTGCGCAGGTGGAGTTAAACCTTTCAAACACAAACTCTAACCAGGTGTTTTTGTCTAGTTTTAATATCTTAGCATGCTTGAAATAAGAAAAAACTTACTTTTCAGCAAGAAATTGCTGAAAATTTCTTAATCGCTTAATATTGATGAATCTGTTGGTGAAAATGTTACTTTTTCATCAATATTCAAACAGTTAAGATTTTAATTATTATTCTTATTTAATGGAAACACAGCAATTGCGAAATTTATATATTTTTTTATATTAGTGGAATATCGGAAAAGTTTTACGCTCAGTTATAATGGAATCGCATTGAAGGATGGGCCAAGTCAAAGTCCAGACTTAAATCTGCTGCTTTAGCACACAGATGTTCTCTATGATTTTTTGCAAAGAAAAATGGGAAAAAACAAAAGTTTTTATGACATGTAAAGCCAAGAGAGGGAGACAGAAAAATACTGTCAGCTGTAAATGTGGTTCTTGCTTTTGTCTGCAATAAAATTCACCAACTTTTATTTTTGTACATTGATTTGATTTGTAGATAAAGCTTTGGGGGAATTTTTAGACTTTAATTTTTGAGCCCTAAATAAATCTAGATGAGTTAAATGCTCGACATGTAGCTGTAAATCTTAGGTTATAGCGACGTTATTTTTTTATTTTCCTGTTTATTTACAGATTACTGCCTTAAAGGTAGTCTGAGCTGCATCATGGGATCACACAGGTGGGACTCAAGTCTAAAACCGAATGAGATTCGGCCAAATGTGTTGACGTAAAGATGAAGCCAGAAGACAAACACCTGTTTTTAATGGAACAAGGCGCCGCCTGTGAAATCTCGATGTGGTAGAGAAGTGATAAACAGAGACGGATGGAACAAATGGAGAGAAAGAGGATAAGAGCAGCCAAATCACAGACATCTGTTTGTGCAGTAAACAACACATCTGAACAAAGAATGTGCCACGTAATCCATTCTGCAGCTTTAAAATGAGAATTCACTCGTTCTCTCCGCTGGTTTGCATGTTCAGATAATTAATTAGATGAATGTAAACAATCATAACACAGTTTGGTCCAAGGATCCATGAGGCTGATTTATAAATCTTACATTAAACAACAATCTGAGTGGGTGAAAATATTTGCTTTCTGAAAAAAACAAAAGCAAACTTGATCTGAGACATTTTCCAAAAGATACAAGATCCATTTCCTTCTGAATATGCAGAATTCCCATTTCATAAATTATGGAATTTTTTCCCCATAATTAGATGATTTTGTAGCTGAGGTAAAACTTACAAAATCAGTTAGGAAGGTCTTCTTTTTCTTTCTCCTGTAAGCTGAAATCAATTTCAATGTTGAAATTGAAAACATCAGAACTGCAGCACAGCTAGCAGAAGCAGGAAGGTAGAGAAGCAGTGGACTAATCTCCACTGCCTCAAAGGCTGATGGGATTGGTTATAGTGCATTTTTTCCTTAGAGGTGGACAATAATTACATTTAGCATCAACACTGCAGCACAGCTGTCTGCCACAAGAATCTAGAAAAGCAGAAGTTTAGAAGTTCCCACTAGCAGTTGCATTAAAAATGAGGTAAAACTTATGATTGTTTACAAAACATGTATTCCTTCATTAGTTTAAACATCCATTTGAAATTACTTCAAAATGTAGGCAAAGACCAACAGATGGTTGGATGAAGAAACAGGCAGGTGAGCCGATGGATGGATATTTTTCTTTTATTTTTCTCACATTTTAATACATAAAAAACCCCTAAATAATACTCTCTATGTCTTCAGGCTGCATCTTTATCTCTAAATCTAATGTGTCCTTAAGATCTTTACCTTATTATCAAAGCGAAACCACCTTTTACTTCCAGGAAGCTGGAAGCTTCCAACAGTAGCATTGGGCTCATAAAGTGCTGGACACAGACGTAACCAAACTGGAAAGCTGGAATGACACCCTGTGTCAGACCAAGTTAAACTTTTATTGTTCTTTCTTCTTCCTGTGTGTTCATCCGAAGCCACGGCGAGGCTACGGCTGCAGAGCCGCCGCCGCCGCTGCATCAGGCCTGTTATTGCTCTCTGAGAGATGATCTCTGACTGAGCTGCCAACTCAAACACTGAGCAGCTGAACAGACAGTCCTGCTCCTCCTCCTCGTCTGAATGTATCGGGGCAAAGGAGTGATGAAATACACGGCGCTTACGCTGAAGAGGCGGTAGAACCTTATGAATGAGATCTCTTGTCTTATAGCAGCCATTTTTAATCTGAGCATCTGCATGTGCAACCTCTGATTGCATAGGTAGGGAACAGAAATGGTCAAATAGCAGCAGAATCCAGCAGGTTGTTGATGAAATGCAATGTAATTTATAGTTTTCATGAAACCAAAGTAAATTGCAAACAGTATTTTACAGTCAGACGTGCAGAAAAGTGAAGATATTTTGGTTGTACGTCAGTCTGAATACTTTACATTCTTTACCTCAAGGTAGGAGAAAAAAAAGATTAAAATATCAGTGACAGATGACAAAGAATGACGACTATATCACAGCGTCCAACTTATGAAAAGTTAGACCCTGTTTTGAAAGAAAGTAGGAAATGAAACCCTTCATTTGATAAACTTAAGGTATTTTCTTACTTGATGGTACGGTAGACTATTAGGACCAAAACTGCAACGTTTATTAAATTTTCTGTTGCTGCGGTTTTCTTTCACACTGGACTGTGTCAAACGATCCAAACTAATTCAAACTCCAGTTCTCCTCCTCGCCTGTGGGGGCGCTGCACCAGGAGCTATTGCAGAAAACGACATGAAAACCTCTGACGAAGACACTGAACTCAACTTCCTTCTTCATAAAACATAAGCAAAAATGGAGTAGCGTCAGATTTTAGCAGCTGCAGGATTTTTCTTTATTCTTTGGTAAAAGACCACAAGCCATTCCTCTAGCCACACATTTGTTTTGGTTGTTTTTACCCAGAATGCACTGCGCCATGGCCTGCTTCCTGCTTTTGGAGCGGCCTCCAGTCTGTTTAGCATTCATATAGACATTTGAACCAAACCAAAGGTTCTCTTTTAGGCAAATGAACTGGAGTTTGATGGAAACAGACTGAACAATACCAAATTTATTTTAAATAATCAATAGTATAGATTGAAATAATTCTAATTTAAAGCCTGATGTCCACAGAAAATAAAAGCAGAGTTGTATTTTTAAGAGAGAACGATGGGGCTGGTTTAGATTTTTAAAAAATCAACATAAGTTAGTTTAAATTCCTCAACTGGAAATGAAAGACAACTGCTGGATGGATTGTTCCAGAAGTAAAATGACTTTGTCTGAAGCCAAAAAAGGAGCTTTGAATAAAAACAAACTCCTCTGGTTCTAAGAAGGTCTCTGAAAGCTTCTCAGGTTTCTCTAATAACATGTTAACCACATAAATCGTTTACGATAGGAACCTTTTTCCTCCTATTTCCACTAAGAACTTACAGTTTTTCCATCACATGAACTTGCTTTAGTAAACTGCCAGGGAAGGTTTCCATTTTCTCCTGTTTCTAAATTAAAAAATGCTTCAAATTCACTATGAAATTATGGTCGATATTTATACATGGCTGATATTTTATATAATAAACCAGAGACAGGAAGGAAACCAGTCGACAGCTGTTTGGACAAATGGATGGATGGAGAAATGAGTCAGAGGATCTGCAGGTTTCACCAAGTCAAATTTAAGACTTTTTTTAGAGCTTTTTTAATGCCAACTTGAATGACATTTAAGACAGGAAAGCTATATATGGGGGATCCTGCTATATTATTATCATAATTAGCAAATTACACATTTCTGGGGTTTGTTTGTGGCTCTTGGCAGTGTCTTTGCGCTAACGTTAAATGTTTTTTAGCAGAGAATAATGAGATAGTGGTGAAAACAAACTTTATCCAGTCAACTGGACATAAATTTACGCTAAAACGGCTTGACAATCGCTAGCTCTCCTCCAGTAAAACAACTGGTGACATTTATGAAAATAATGTGCAAACGTGATCTTGTAATGCCACACAAGAAAGTTGAAAAATGTTCAACTTTATTGAACATATTTATACTGTACGCAACAGCATTTATCGCTCTCTGTATGTTGAGTCAAACACCAATCAACTGTAGACACAAAAAGCTAGCTAGCAAGGATAAATTAGCGGCTACTTAGCGGTAGCCTCAACAGGATGAAGATGACTCAAACTTTTGCCTGACAGAATTGTTCCTCATACAAATAAGAGACTAAATAGTCATGATGACATTTAAGACCAACTTTTGAATCTAGATTCATGAATTTAAGACTTAAGGATGCGCAGATGGATAGATGGTTGGGCAGATAGAAAACTGAATGAAAAGATGGATGGACATCTGCATAGATTAAAACTCATTTTCATTTTGGGCCATATCAAAAGGTCTGACTGTTCTTAAAGGGCCAGTTCTGACAGGATATATTGATAAAACCAATTCAACTGTAGAAATATCAACAAATAGCTGTCAGTCCAAGATTTTGTGATTGTTTTTAATGTTTTTTTGCAATCAAAATGACAGATTTTTTACAATATTTCCTTTTTATTACATCAATTACAGACCATAACTTGCCATCAAGTAAGGCTGAGGAAGCCGTCACTTAAACCCCAATGATTTTGACCAATTCTGAGAAAATATGATCGAAATCAGAAAAAATATAGGGATCTGTTGATTTTGTGTGAACTTTGTAAAAAACAGGAAGGACTTATTGATGTAATTTTGTGTGTAAAGGGCCACTTAAAAAGCTCCAGCGGACCACATTTGGGCCCTGGGCCTTCAGTTTGACACATGTGGATTGAAAGACAGAAGGATGTAAGAATGAATGGAAAGTTGGGGGACAAAATTTTTTTTAAAATGTGTAAAAATGAGCTAATCTTCAAAGGGTTAATTGGTGTTCATAATATAAACCTGAGATTTTGATGATGATCCTGATAAAAGATCAAATTCGCCAACTATAAACAAACTACTGACATTCAGTTCACCTCAAATGATTTTTCCACACTATTTTTAGGCAAATAATGCATTTTTCAGGGAAATCCCTGGATCTTCTTCTGTTTTATTGTCCTTACAACAACACTGAGGCCTGATTGCTCCTCCTGCACTTCTAACCAGCTAAACTCCTGAGTATTTTAAACAGCTACTGTGGGGGATTGGGCTTTCTATCCCGGCATATTTATCAGTGATTAGGTTCAATTCAGCGCCTCAGAGAGACGCTGAGCCGCACTTCAAACCTGTAAATCACAAACAGCTTGCCATTTATGAGCTCTCATCGGAGAAGACAGCTCTCAGACACATGTGGTCTTTCATTCTGGGGTCTCTTGTGGTGGCCGTAAAGCTGCCAACACAGATGACTGTGTTCACATCAGAAAATGCAACGGAGACAACTGCCCAAACATCACATCTGTCTGCATTCTGGGTCTGGATTCAGTCACCGCTGTGAACCCGTCGATCCAAACGCACCGACTTCAGGAATGAGGGGCGAAGCTAGCAGGATTAGCAGATGTCAAACATGGCTAAGAGCAAACAGAGCAGGGCCTTCGCATGGAAAATGACGGGCGGGAAGCAGCTTGACGTTGCTCGGTAAATAAAAGACTCACCACGAACCGAGGGAGACCCGTCCCACCGGCATTCCCCACGAAGATCCCCGAACTGGTCTGGAAGGTCAGAGGCTGGGCGCTCCTGGCGAAGGCCACTCTGTGGTATTCCTCACAGTCCATGTAGAGGCGGATCTGAAGGGACAGGACAACACAGACGAGAAGGAAAACTAGAAAACGACATGCTTACAGTCAAAATATGGTACAAAACAGCCATCAGACTGAACTGAAGTTTGACTTTACTACATTAGATACAGTATTAGATTATTTCACTATAATGTATGAAAAATACTTGCAAACTGGTATTTTTCTTCAATATTAAGGAGTTATTTATTTAAAATGAGCTCCTACATCTTGGTCTTATTTCAAATGTAATAAGGTCTAGAAATAAAAATACTTTTTGTTTTTGCACAATAAGAAAAAAGCAATCACAGAAGTACTGAACCAGGAATACTTTCTATAGAAAGAAAACATGTTATGGAAGTCATAAGTTGTAAATTAGGCACATAAGCTTCTATAGTATTTTTAAAAATTGTTTAACTTTTAAAATTGCCTGTATAAGATGTGAACATAGAAAGTGTGAATAAGGAATCTGAAGAGCCACAATGCGCATAAAATATATTAATCCTGACGATGGTTTACCCTTTTTATTGTTTTTATAAGTCAGTCATGATCAACAAAATGTGTTTACTTTACAAAAAAATCTTTAATTTCAAATACAAAATAGTAATTAAATAAAAACATGTAACATAAGACAAGCAACTGTTAGAGTCACCAACTTTAACATAACTGACCTAATTCAACTGAAAATAGTTTCAAAATAAGCAGGTAGAAACAAATCAGAGAAAGGTTTATTGAAATGGATACAAAAAATCTCTAAAGTTTACTTTGTAAAGTTGTTGTCATTAAATAGTTGATTATTAAAAGCAGTAAAAAGGGGTGAATACTTTTTGTAGGCATTGTAAATAAAAGCACGGCTGAACATTAGTCTGAACAACTGTACTAAAAAGAGTTTATTCCTTTTCTCTGATATTTATTAATTAGTAACATAAGATTCAATGACTGTTATTCTCACTGATTTATGAAAAATTAAAGTGCCTCATGTTTTTTTTTTCTAAGAAAAACCCCTCAAAGCCATTGCTGAGAGCTTCACGACTCAACAGAACAACGACTCTGTTTCAGGAAGAATACATTATATTAAAAAAACAAACATAAAGCATAACGTTCGTCTCTGATAAAGTAATTTATTTATGAGAAATCTCAAAGTCTCATTATTCCTGAGAGCTAAAGCAGAGCACAGTTCAGATATGACTTTGGGTTAGTCGGATTATTCAACTAAAACGAAACTCGCTCCATTATTCGCTCTGGTTCTTCTCTAATTTCATTTCGGTTTGTTTTATATCTGAAGACAACAATGTGGAGATTTTATGCTAAAAATACTGATACTCAGTCCAGGCATAAGAAATAAGAGAGAAACTAAATGCCAGAAAACAGGACAAACTTTTCAACATGAGTTTTTATCCAGAACCAATCCGTCCTGCTCACCTCTGCTCCTTGCACGGTCAGGGTAAACCTCGCCCAGCGTCCTGTCATCTCCCCCATTTTGAAAGAAGCCGCCTCTCTGGTCCCGCCTCTGGTTTCTGGGTCGGTGTAGAACAATATGACGTTCTGGGCGCCGTCTTCCACCTCGGACAGGGCGACGCCGAGCTGCACCACCTTACCAAGGCAACCAAAATACATCAACCGGCTGGTACTGGTGGGTCAATTATTGCAAACAGGAATCAATGAGAAACAAACAGCTGTGTTTCTACAAACTATATAATTGTGGAGGTTTGAATTACAAAAATAAATCTACTTAATGGATACTAAAAAGGATTTTTCACTAAGATGAGTTGTATTTCCTTCGATGCCGTATTAGGAACATTGTAGAAATTTTTTTTTAAAAACGAGGAGCAAATTTCTGCCAAAAAACTCTGAAATGTTGATATTAATAAAGAAACTTGGACATTTTTGAGTCTCAGAAGTAGAAAGGTTGTGATTTTTATTTGCAAAAGTTTTTTTCTAGAAGATTTCAGAGATTAATCTCAAAATTCAGAGTTTTTCTAACATTTTTTTTACATTTCAGGCTCAGAAATTGTTCTTGTTTTTTCTAGAGATTTATCTCAAAATTCAGAGTTTTTGGTGGAAATGTACTGCTTTATATTTACAACGGCCCTAAAACACCAGCATAATTTCATAAAATTGCAATGGAAACATTTTTTTGCATTCCAACTGGATTTTGCTACTGTTGGAAACGATGGAGAAGACGACAGGAAGTGGTTTCTATTGACCTGTCGTGATTTTAATTGCATCTTGTATTTACTGGAAACGCCACTTCTGTGAATTTAAAGAAGATCAAGAAAGTTTTCTGCACATTTGTAACAGAAAAGCAGCTACAGATAAAAGTCTCACTTTTTGATAAGCGTCTGTGATGGCGAACAGCACACCGCCGCGCCGTGTGGTCGGCATCGCCATCACCGTGATGGCGAAGTCATAATGGAATGGATCTGGGATGAACGACTTGGTGAGGCGGCCCACGTTGGCGTCCGGGCCGAAGCTGTAGGCCGGGTAGCCTTCAAATCCGGTGACAAAAGAGACGGAGGGGGGCAGCGGGACGCCGATCAGCTCCGTCAGATCCAAGGAGCTGTAAGAACCCCGGTCTGCCACAAAACACACAGAAGAGGTGGAAAGTGTGTTAGTGGAGGAGAGAAAAGAAAGCATTTGTTCTCCACTAGAGTTCAGAGGTCAACTCTGGTCACCTTCAACCCAGAAGGAAACAAACTGGTCGACCAGAAAGCTACATGGAAATTAGGGCTGCATAATAATATCAATATCGCAATATATATCGATATTTTCTTTCCCAGAAAAAAAAAATCGATATTCATCTGCAAGTATCGTAACATCCAACTGTCACCTTGTTCACTCACTGCTTGCTTCACCAGGTCATCAGGCTTAGAGTGATTCCTTCAGATGTTCAGGTTAAAAAGGTATCAAACTATTCAGAGCAGGAACCTGGTTCACTTTATTTACTTTACTAATGCATGAAGCTACAGTTTGGACTGTTTCAATTAAAAGAAACATGTTTTCTCACCACTT
>CAEGAF010035082.1:0-25593 GCA_903067075.1 Micropoecilia bifurca | reverse complement strand
TGTGTATATTTTATTCAAATTTTGTGCTTTATCCATAGGACCTGTTTTGTCCCTATTCTCAAGAATCACTGAAATATATAATGCCACAGTATATTTACTTTAAGTGGTTGTATGTATGCTGCCATTATAGCCATAGAGGCTGAACTTTTTGACCTATTCTATCACAAATCCTGTGACTGTGCAAAATGAAGATCAAGAAATTATGTAAGGATGTTGCTGAAACTACTAAAAGTTGGATTAAGAACTATAGAGACTTGAAAGAATAGTGGGGAATCATCAGAAACTGAAAACAATCCGGCATTATCACAATCAATTATTGCTTAAAATAAGGTGGTAAAACACAGCAGAAGTCATGACTTAGTTCAGCAGTAAAACGTAAGAGGAGTCCAGGGATTGAGAGTAAGAAAACCAGTAATCAGGGAGGCTAATTTGAAAAATATATTCTACCGGAGGAATTCCAAGTCAATGGGAGATATCCTTGACGGAGATGTGACGTGCGATTAGAATTGATCAGAAGTGCGCAGGAATTAAGTGGCCAGTTTAGGTTATTCCATCGGAGCATTTCTCACTTCCTGATAGGACGGTCAGATTTCATAGATACAATTCAGCATGCTCAAATTATGTTAGAGTGTTTTAAAGTCCATGAGTCAAATTCTTTCAAAAAATAGATTGGCCACCAACAAGTTCAGACCATAATCCCATTGAGAATAATTTGCACTTTGGTTCAGTTTTCCATCACTGCCTCAAGATTATACTAAATAATTAATGCCATGCTGGGAAGAAGTAAATGTTTCAATGGAGGAGCTCCACAAAATAGTGGATTGTGATTTTTCTTGTTGTCTTTGTTAGGGGTAAATATAGTGGCTAAAGAACAGCCAGATTGAAAAGAGAGCATATTTGAAACCTGACAGATTCTTAATTAAATTCAATTGAACTTTGACTAGGCCGTCCTATCATGCATATTCTTTGATCTTAGCCATGCCGTTGTATCTCTGCCTACATATTTAGGATTGTTGTCTTCTGTGAATCCCTCATTCTGGGCGGCGATCCACAGCATGATGCCGTCTCCACTAAGTTTCCCTATGAGGACGGTATGTCCAGAGTTTCTTTCACTATGGTGATTTCAGGGTTTTTTATTATTTATTTTTGTTTCATCTGATGAGGATAAATTCTCCTAAATGAGAACTCATTCTCTGCCACTGGCAGTTTGAACAATAATTTGCTCTGTTCCATTTGTGCAAACTTCTCTTCAAAATATCTTTTTATATTTCTTCAATTTCCTCATGCATTAAACATCGCAGTGGTGTGTCGGCTGTTTTAACAGAGCTCGCTACCAAAACAGAGCCTCTATATTCTTGCAGACAAATAAATAAGCCTCATACAACACGGCAATTGGTTTCTTGAAGAGGTTTGGTATTTTGTTGCACAAACAATAAAACCTATTGGGTTCCTCCCGCCATCTTTGAGTTCATAAAAAATTTCCAATATTTATTTATTTTAAAAATGAATCCCTGTCAGAAGTATTAAATTATAAAATACGACCAGACCAGAGAGATCATATCAGATAGTGGGGGTGGGTAGTCATTACCATCTCTAAGCCAGTGAAGGGTAGCGAACCCAAATGGAAGTGCCACCACCGTCTCCTCCCCGGTTTTATTAAGCTCCTCCTGAATATGAATTGCCAAGCTTTCCACACAGGCCTTAGCGTTTTGTGGTCAAGGCGAAGGAGGAACAGGCTGCTGTGGGACATCATAAGTGTGTTTCTTTCCGCTGGTCAGACTTTAAATTAGCAATGCATGACAGTAAAAATACAAGGCATGAAATTAGCTGCAGCTCCTGTCCTCTGTGATCCGTCTCCTTAGGTGTTTTTTTTCCCCCCGCGCCATTACAAATGAAGAGGCAGAAAAATACAGATTAGATGGGTTCTTTGGGATAAGCACTAAGAGATGTTTATGGAGATACGTTCGGCGTGGCGCAGACATATAATTTCATGCTGCAAAAGACAAAGAAAAGTGGGATGTGTGATGCGTATCGAACAAAAGCATACATTTTAGCTCTATATGTTGCTGTTACATTTAAAAGCTTTATTGATTATGATTGTTTCATACCACTGAAATACTTTCACGTCATATCATACACCAACGAGAATTATAATTTTTATTTTATCAATCAATAAAATTTTATTTGTATAGCACATTTCAGCAGCAAGGCATTTCAAGGTGCTTTACATAATTAAAGAAAAAATAAAAACAGCTTCTGACATTGAATAAACAGTAAGAAAGAGAAAGAGATTTTGAAAAAAAAAAGATAAAAAAAAGATAAGACTTTACTCTGTCACTACTAAATACCAGTGTAGCCGATTGCCTTCAAAATACAACATATTAATAATTGGAGTCCACCAGTGTGCAATTTTACAACAAAAGCAAGGATTTAAGAATAATTGTGTGGATAAGCTTAAAGCAGGGTTGGAGTAAACAATGCAGCAAGCTTCGAACCTCTCATGGAGCACTGTTCAAGGCATTGACTGAAAATAGGAGAAATGTTGCACAAATACAAATCGACCAGCGCATGGCCCTGCACCAAAACCAGGCTGAGAAAGAAGAAAGAGTCAGAATCAACCAAGTGGTAGGAGAAATTCAGATAATTTGTAATTTTGCTGTCAAATAGGTTTGAAGTACATATTGCTAATTTGTTTGCATCACAATGTAGCACATTAAACGGATATATTTCCTTCACAAACTGATGAACTTGTTCACAAATGGGATACCTCAGGATGCTAGATGATGGCAAAGTGTTTTCAATACACTCCCTGGTATGTGTTAAATGTGTATCAACAGACATTAGTGGTATAACTTTGATGGATCTGCATAAATCTCAAATTTGGTTTGAGGTCAATTTGAGATAATACCTTATAAAGGATTCAGGAAGAATGGTGTTAAAAAAATATCAAAAATGCATAATATTTGTAGTTAGCCACAAACCATGTAGCGACCACACAAACAACACGCTAACATAACCATAGTAGAACTTTTCAGCCAGCATTCAAAACTCTACGGAAACTAACACTGCAGATCAATTCGAACGCACCATTAGGGATGGTGGTGGCAGCAACATACTGTGAGGACAGAATCATTGGTCTGAGTAGATGAGGAGTTGGATGGAGCAATAGCCATATTTATATTTCAAAAGGGCCCAGTCAAAGTCCAAAACTATTCTACAGGTTTGTCAACTTGAAAATGCTTTTTACTTATTCTGCCCATCAAATTTTCTATCAAAGGAGGTAAAAAAGTAATCTCATTAGCATTTGCAGCTGAATGTTCTACAAAGAAATGAATCAGGGTGGCAGAATACAAATCTGGGCCACACATTTTAAAAAATGTTCATCAATCTGTTTTCTTCCAGCTCTCGATTGTGCACAAAGTCCCAATAAAGTACAATCAAGTTCATGGCTGAAAAACGACTAAACGTGAAAAACAAGTATTCATCCTTCAGCAAGCCAGCGGATGTCTTTGGATGTGATTCTTAGCTGCTTCGGGTTACTGATAACAGGACTCATTACACGTAGCTGTTATAAAACGCCATCTTTATGGAAATCTTCAAGGGCACTGACTGCAGGAAATTCATCTGTGATTAATTCTTAGGGTGAGTTAATCCCTTAGGAGGCTGAAAGACGGCGGAGGCACTCCACAGTATGTAAGATGGTGTTCGAGTGGCTTCACTTAATAAAATAACATTAATAACAGCAGTAGTAAAAATTAAAGGAAATCATGTGCCCGGGGCAAGAAAGGAGTCACTATGCTCTGACTCAATTGACCTGGCTCTCCTGCTGGATTGAGGTGTTTTTGGCTGGGTGAACAGTGTTTCAAGGTTATGCAGAGAGATGCAGTCAAACGTAATGGCAGCCTATAATGAGTGTTTTCCTGTGGGATGGACGGTGACTTTGTGGATGGCAGGTGATTTAAGACCTAAGGGGAGGGAAAAGGATTACAAACTCCCAGACTAAACTAATTTAAACCAATAAATCACACCTTGGCAATGCCTGCCTCTCCGCCGTGATGTGCGTTTGCGTTGTTTTTCGATCCGTTTGGACACCTACATCTGTTTCGTTTCACTCAGATCACTCATTCCGTACCGCCTTCAGCCTCCATCTCTCATCTCAGTTTTTCTCCTACGTTCGTTTATTTACTCTTGTTTAAAGAACATCAAATGCTTAAACAGGGGATGACACAGTCTGCAGCCACATGCCGTAGAGGACGATTATTGGCTTAAGCGCCGTGACAGAGACGAGTGATGAATCGCAAAGCGGCGGGAAGTAGACACTTGATGGGCCTGTGCATTCTCTGAATGCGCATGCTGCAACACTGAAGCACTGAGTGCCTTTGCTTGGCCCATCACTGCAATTAATGTCACCAGCGCAAAGAAAAATGTGAGATAAGTACAGAGTAAGTGCAAGAAAAGAATAGAGAGACAGAATAGAGGTGGTAATGAGCAGCCAGAGAGCAACATGTAATAAAAGGGTTGGGCCGAACGCACTTACTCTTTAGCGTGAGTGATGATATAAGAACTATGGCTGTCTTCAAGGGCACTGCTTACCAGAACAAAAGGAATAATCCCATTTATCCTGTCGGTCTTCAACTTATATAAAGAGTACCAACCAAAGCTGACAATGTTTTGGATACTTTTGACCTTTCTGCCAACCTTGCTGTTTTACAGTGCCTTGTAAAAGTATTCATATCCCTTGAACTTTTATGTGTTTTTTATTTTTACTTTACATTTAGAAGTTGGGGCTTTCCTGTAAGCAGGAAAGTCCTAATCTCTTGTTTTTTCAAAGGAATCCTTTCCAAATACTATGCAAAATTTACATGTGGCTACACAATTGAAATGTTATACAAATAAGGATGAAAAACAGTCACAATTTAAATAAGAAATTTCCAGTGCTCCGAGTCTGGACGTAAAAGTACTCGCTGAAATAAATTTAGTTAATTTCCAGTTTTGTTGCAACATGTTGGACAAATGGAACAGAATGCAAGAAATGATCACTTGAATCCAAAGAGTAAGAATTAACTCTTATACACTTTTTCAATGTTTGTCACTTTATAAACACAAACTTTAACATATTTTATTGGAATTTTCTAAGATAGTTCTTTTGCAGATAAAAATGCAAAAACTGTGATGTGCCTTTGTTGTTGCAAAACAAATTACTATAACAAGAGTCTGAATTTAAAGCAGTACAAATTTATTAGAACCTTGCAAGGTGACAACAAAAACACAAAGTCAAAGGAATCTCTCAAGACTGTTGTAGCTAACAGATGATTCTGACCAACCTTATAGGTTCTGGTTCTGACAGCAGGTTGTGGGTGTTTCCCAACTAAGAGAAGAGACTGAACCATAGGTGTGAAGCTGTGGATTGTTGTGCATCAAGGATTTCGTGAAGCTGAGCAAAGTTGGTCTTGCCATTTGCCTTTTGTTCGGAAAAGGGAGTTGTCCGTTTGACGTCAAAGAGGACTGGTTTGATCCTGACAAGTTCTGGGTTAGGAAATGTATACCAAGATAGTCTTTGATAGTTCTCCAATCTTCCTCCCCAGTGGGATAATGGGGACCTGCTGCATCCTTTTCATCCTCTTCAGTTATCCACTACTTTTTGGTAGTTTAGAGCCAAACATTTCAATGAAACACACTGGGTTTGTATTGGCTATGTGACAAAATGTAGAAGAGGCAAGCGGCATAAAAACTAGCAAAGCACAGCAGGTTGGTGGAATTTACTTTTGAATGAATCCTGCTCTAAATAACCGTTAAATTGGAAATGTGGATTTTCCAAATGTAGATTGCTCCAACTGCAATCTGCTGATGTACGTTTGCTCAGCTAGGCAGAGAAGTAATCTAATGGGGTGCTTTACCTGATGTCATTAGATTTCCTGTCTTATAGCTTCGATGTCGATGATTCCTTAAGTCTATTTTCTATCGTTAGTTATAAACTGAAACTAATCGATTTTTTCCCTCCCTACAAAGGAGTTAATAAATAAAATTCAAGTAAATTCAGGGAAAAGTGGATCAAAATGTCAAACATTGTAATTAAAGGGAGCAATCATTTTGTCTCTGTAAAGAATTACATCAAGTCTATAAAAATCTTAACAGGTTTGACCTGACCTGTCACTCTGCAGCATCTGTTTTGTATTTCATCCTAAACACTCAAGAAAAAAAAAAGACACATATAAGCTGTAGCTCAGAAGCTTCCTGATGCAATGTTGTTCTGCTCAAAACACACCCGGAGCAACGTCTTTACCGATCGCGCCAGGGCTCAGCGGTATTTAAAATCCAGCGCACCTTTTATTGACATGCACAATGCTTTTTCTCACCCCGATCTAAACCGATCGAGACGGCGCATATAGTTAAAAACCTTGGGGAGGTTTTCTCGAAATTAAAAACTGAGCAGGGGGAGAAAACCAACAACACAACCACACACATGTAGCCAGAATTGCTCTGCCGTCAACCTCTCTTTCTGCCTGCAGTCACCCTGCAGCCCCCCTCATGCTGCTTCCGTCTGTAGAAACCGTTGATCAATGCAACCTTAATTCGAGAGCACAGATTATAATAGAAGCATTAGCGTCCATTGATTAGAGCGCAGAGGGCCAATTGAAATATGAACAGGCTGTCAATAGAAACTCTGCTCGCAATGACAAAGACCTCAAGACCCCTTCCAAGCACGAGGGAATTTTAAATGTCAAGAACAAGCTTGATGTGAGATGGAAGTTGACATGGCTTAACATTTAGTTTGTTCTGAGTCACACGGTATAGGGTTCTGAAACTGAAATAACTTTTTAATTAAACATAGCACAACATAACATTTAGGAGGATTAGGAGAAGAAACGCGGTGCAAGCTTCATGTTTTTTTTGTATTCAGTGTAAAAAGTGGTTAAAGGGCCAGTATTATGTATTTTCCAGGCACATAGTGCCATTTTATAGCACAATCAAGTAACTATGTTAGCTTCAGTGGTTATAAAAATGCTGTTGATCAGCTATGACTTAAAATAAATTTGCTTTCGTTATTTAACGCCTTGAAATAGGCCCTCCATCTCTTTAAAAACTCCTGCTCTTTCTGAAACTCTCAACAACACTCTTCTATTAACCATTTAAAAATATTTTTTACCAGCATTGCACTGAGAAGTAGCTTGTGTAATGAGCTCAGCAGATGCGCAGTTCCACCAGTTGTTTGCTAATTGCTTATAGCTGGTCTTAAGGAACTGAGTGGGGGAGCAGCGGTGGTGTTTATGCTTCCTGTTTACATTCCTCTAGTTTTTTCTTCGGGTTATCTGGGCTTATCAAGTTGAAGACAGCTCTCTGTTTTAGACACCAACCAAACCTCTCCGTACCAGATTCTCCTTCATCTGAACCATTGTCCTCAGCTGCCATCACTCTTGTTTCAAGGACAATCTCACAAACCATTGGCTCCATTTCTACTGAAAGCTCGTCTGGAACAAAAGTTTCCCCCTGAAAACTTGCTAAGCTTAGTGGTTGTGTGCCATAGTAGTTATTTATCCACCGGCCTGTAGTGTTTTTGAGTTAAATTTTTTTTAAAGTTGAAAGAAAATTGGAAAATATCACATGTTATTGAAAGATTAAGACATGAACACCAACTATAAAGTCTTAAAATATGCAAACATAAAAAAAAACTTAAATAAGCAATGGTAAGCCTGGTGGGGGTACAAGTAAAGCCTAGTGGCCCGCCAGGCTTATAATAAACTGGGGGAAATCCTATCGAACCCAAACCTCAGTCAGCTCCTTTGCTCAACGACATATTCTAATGCCTTCTGCTAAAAACCCTTCCCCTCAACACCAACCTACTTCTTTAAATCAGGAATCAGCTTTAGTAATTAGTAGACAGTACACAGAAACAGGAAATGCTTTATGAACCAGAGGAAAGTATGGTTAAGTTAAAACTTTCAGTGTTCACCTCATTACTGGATTTTAAACAGTTAGAATTGTTTAGAAGACTCAAAACCATAAGTTTTAAAAACTTTGGTACACCATGATGCCTCCAACTGATTCCCATTACATTCCTGTGTTGGACTCGGATATAAATTAATAATAATATGGTTTCTAATGTCATTCATGTTGTTTGTGTCAGTCTGAAACTCCCAGGCAAACTTGTCAGAGTCTTATTGTTACAGTAAAATGTTGCAGTTTGCCAGAGACAGAATCTGGCAATATCTGGCAGGATTAATAATGTTGTCTGTGAGCCTCGCAGCTTCTTGCCCATTCAGTGCTGAGATGGGCTCCGGTTCCCCCATGACCCGGAGCAGGCTGAAGTATGTACAACCAACAGATGGATGGCAATTTTTATGGAAAGTTCCTCAGATGGAAACAAGTTTGTTATCCTGCTATTCTTATGGGGATTTATAGGACATGGTTTATGAACAGAACAATTCAGCAATTGTTAAAAAGAACTCAAGGTTCATGATTTAAAAATACGGTGCAATTTGTCACCACGTACAAAGGGTGGATTTTTGTTTGCTGTTGTCACAATAATCTGCACTGAATGATATTTTAAAAAACCCTGACATTTTCCGTATTATCGGGATTGTTGTTTTTACTATCTTTCTCCACTGTTTGTTATCTAAAGGCAAATAATAGTGAAGTGGAAGGAAAATGAGACACAAATCTGAAAACATGAGGTACATTTACATTTATTCCCACGTCTTCATATATATAAAAAACACCTTTACAGACAGCCTGGATTTTGGAAAACTGCATCAGCTTCTCTTCTTCAGAGAGTTTGAATCTGTCAAACTCAACTTAATACATACATTTTGGTGGCAAATATACAACATTTCTGGTATTCTTGGGAAATACCAGAAATCTGGTACTTTCCCAAACTTGCCGTGGTCTGATGATAATTCTGTGTCACACGTTTCGGAATTTTATTTTGACAGATTTAAGGAAATCATGAACCACCTAATGACTATCCACTTCTTTGTATTGGTCTGTGACAAATGATCTCTATAAAATACAGCAGTCTGTGGTTTTGACATGAGATGCACGTTTTCTCCCTAAATACACTTGTAATGTCCTGAATCCAGACAGTGATAAGCGGCAGTCCTGCCAGTAATCGGATTAATGAAACAATCAAGCAATCGGCATTAATTATCCGACCCAAAAGAAGAACGATTTTGGGGGTTCGGAGATTGAAGACGGGTGACAAAGACAGCAAAAACAACAATAAACACAGCCAATCGTCTCTATCGGCGAGCAGCACATTGCTCATCCACATCGTCTACATTCAGTCATCCGAACCTTAATTAACTCCCTGGAATTGGCTGTTGTGTCTTTTTTTTCCTTTTTTTGGGTTCTTTGTTTTTTGGCCTCAGTTTCTCTCCACTATTCAGGGGGCTTAGAGATCATTGTATTTTTTGTTTGGCAGTGAAACTCTGGCTGCACTGGAGGGTTAGGACAAGCACGCCTGGGGCAGCAGTATTTCCACTATGCTTGTGCTTTTATTGACTCTGCTGAGGCTAACAGAACCTGTCTGACAGTCAGTCACAGAGAGGCGTGATCCTTCACTGCTCACAGATAGTCAAACTCAACTTAATCCATCAATTTTGGTGGCAAAAATCCCAATAAGATCTCCACGATGTCTGCCCAGACTCTGAGAAGCCCTGCAGATCTTAAGCGGAGGTGAGGGTTTGCTATGTGTTACCCTCCTTCTCTTCTCTTCTGCGAGGTGTGAAGTAAAAGTGGCTCTGTTAGAACTGCTGCGCTTGCTGTTTCATCTCCCCACGGAGGACCTGGTCAGTTTGAGCCATGTAGTTGCAAAATCACATACCTACGCTCTCCTAGGAGTAAACCTCGTGTGAAATGTCACCTGAATAACACTCAGCAAAAGCTCCAGCACCAACTGACGGAACGGCTTCTTCTTGCTTTATGTAACTGCCGAAAATAGAGGGGAAGATACGCGGAACACATCGGGACTTATTAAGAACGAGGAGAAGAGACAGAGATGGGCGAATGAGGGTGAATGGGTCACACGGTATAGGGTTCTGGATAGGCAAGTCTTGAAAGGGTGAATCGTTTTCCATGTTCCACAAAAGATCAGGGGCTGGAGGTCAATTTGAAATTTTATATGAAAAGGAGAGGAGAAAGACTTTGTGCCTCTGCCTGTACTGTATTTAGGTCCTACTTCAATCGACAAGCATGACAGGAGATGTATCATGAATGAACACCTTGCTTCACCACCTGCGTTTTCACTACGAATGTACGCAGAACTCCGTCAACATTCCACGAATTTCGCAAAAACACTATTTTGCAACTGTTTCCATTAAATAAGAAATGCAATTGAAATCACGTTTATTTATGTGATGAGTCATTACAAATCATTCTGCGACATCATCCTCCAGCCACTTCCTGTCGTCGTCTTCTTCGTCTCTTGCATCCACAGTAACGTTTGGTTGCTGATCACATGACCTGTGTGATTAAAAAGAAGTGTTTCGATTTCAGTTTTGTGAAATAGCCGAATTGCAATACAGCCACTAAAAAAACGTCTTTTTGAAATTGACTTGTTTTGATTAAGCACATTTATTTTTGTGATTCCAATTTCCGCAATTATATGGTCAATATAAAAATGCAGCTACTTCCTGCGCTTTTGACAATGGTGTATTACCAAATGTGGCCGTCATTGTGTTCTCTATCCTAAAGTCATGTCATCCTTAGTCAGTAATTTCTTAAGCTATTCTGGGTAGTACTCCGTATCTATCATATCTCTTGACTAGGAAACATGGAAGACACAATCTCAAATCTATGGATGTTGGTCAATTGGTTGTTGAATTGGTCGTTGCCAAATTACAAACTCATCTGAACAAGAAACCTTTAAGGTTTCATGCCTTTAAAACTTTGCAATCTGAGCTTTAACTTGAAACCCTTGTTACATCAAAGTTGTTTGAAAATTCGACATCATTGCAGTTTACAGTGTGTGTGAGCAAGTGCTTTCTGTGAGAAGATTTCAGTGTATATTGTTTGTTTTTATTTTACTTACGATGCGGCTGTCTTGGCCAAATCGCCCTTGTAAAATATATCTTTGATCTTGAGTGTGACTAAGCTGGATAGAGAAAAGTTAAATAGTAAAAAACAGGCTCAACAGAGCCTTTTGTTTCCTGGTCTTCATGGTGCTGTAAGGACAGAAATCTTCCCTTAACAAGCCTCTGAAATTTATACAGAACAGTTGGATTTGTGCTGAGATTAAATTACACACAGGTGGAAACGAGTTAACTGAATGAGAGTAATTAACAGTTTCAAAACAAAGGGTCCTGAATATGAATGCACACACCACTCTTAGATTAATAGCTAGTTTTCCAATTATCTTTGTAGTTGATAATCATGCTCTACTTTGTTCAGGACTATCCAATAAAATGCGCTGGTGTTGTTATTTTAACAGTGAAACAATATAAAAAGTAACATAATTTTTCAGAACTTATAAGGAATTGAGGAATTCAAGCTTCAAAAGGCAGAAGATTGGGTTAGATGTTTTTTTCCCCTCAAAGAATCACTCAAAGTTTCTCTGTAGCCTTATCAATTTCTAGCACCTGCCCAGCGACTCAAAGGCATCATTATTCCACACACCTCTGTCATGTCAAGCCACAGTCTGTGACTTTAGCCTCAGGATGGAGACCTGCTACAAACTACACTGTCACCCAGAAGGTGCATTGTTTTGGCATTTTTTCTCACCCCATCCCCTTATCCATCCATCTGCTCTTTCATACAGCTGACCTTAGAGGTACATGTCACTTTTCCTTTACTTCTTGAAACCATATGTGGAATAGCTTGACAATCATCGTCATCACAATGATTCATATATTTAATTATATTACTACCTTTATTCAGAACATAGCTGCACATTTTAATTCACTCGTTCATTCATACGTTTAAAATAAATAAAATAATGGAAATAATTATAAAAACTGAAATTTTTCTACCTCGATACCAGCTAAAAGGTGTAGAAAGTACATTTCCTGAAGGAACATCAGTTTGAATCCTTCAGCTTTGAGGTCATGAACTTAAGCACCTTAGTTCTGAAACAGAACAATTTTCCTTTTTATTTATGATTGATAAACTGTTGAAAGATATATATAGTTTAGAAAACATTCTGCTTCTCAGTTCTGGATGTGGTGGCCATATTTTCGTTAGAATCTGGAAAGAATAAAATCAGCTAGAAGAAGAAAATATGTGAACTGAGGCAACTGTGAGAAACTGGAAAGGATTTGAGACTTTAAGCTGTTTAATTAAAGCTGCACGATGTGCTAAGACAGATTCTTGCAAACAGTCACAGTGACAGTTTGGAAGCAGATTGATAGATTCCTCACAGACTGATGCAAAATGCACAACATGGATTCAGTTTCAAATGAACAGCTATAGTGACTAAAACTGATTTTTTTATGCTAGTTTTTCCCTCCCCTGCAGTAATTGTATGAAGATGTGCCAAGTTTCCATTTTCAACGTGACTTAAAATGGTTTTCATGTCGACTCTTTTTAATACATGACATTTCACTCGGTCAGCTCTGGAGTTACAGCTGAATACATTGTGCTTGTGTGACATTTGTTTAAATTAGAGGAAGTCTGGCTAGCGAGTTTGGTGCAATTACCTTCTGACCTGTCAGTGTAGAAAAATGAGTGCGCTAGCTGTGTGTGAATGTGCTTTTAGTTTATCACTGATGAGCTGCAAATGTGAATCAGAATCATCTTTATTAGCCAATCAGTTCAAATTGATTAACCTAGTAAAGTTAGGTCTGCAGCTGTAGTTGGACCTCTGTTACTTAATTTAATACGCAAAAGTGAAATGATTTTGGAAAATCCAGTCTCCAAATTCTGCCCCTCCAAGAACTTTTTCAATTAGCAGTAGCAATTCCTACTGTAAAAACCTTTCTTTCTTTCTTATTTATTTATTTTTTAAAAAAACAATTTACACATAATATAAGAACTCCGTTACTTGTTGGAGCTGTCAATTAGAAACACATCATTTTTGATGCTCACAGGGAAGAAGGAGGACAAATATAGCTACTGCAGCATTTTTAAATGTCAAGAACTGGTAGAGAGAAGTATCACCAAGTAATTCAAAGAGAGCAACACAAGCACAAGATGACCCTGGAAAAAGCAAGAAAGAGAAACATTTTAAAGGTCCTGAAGAGAAACAAGTGAGAGACGTCTCTAAAGACCCTAGACAAGACACTAAACACACACCTTGCAGACATTCGCTAGAGCTCTGCACAGCAATACACTGCAAGGCTGGCGAACAAACAAAACACCACTTCTGCAGAAGAGACACTTTGAAGCAGGACTAAGCCATGCTAAGGACGGATTTTGAATATTTTAAGCATATCGTTCAGGCGGATGAGACAAAATGAGAATTGTTGGCCACAGAGCGATGTCTATGTTTGGAGTAATGAAGGCGAGAACAATCACCCGACGGAAAATGTTCCCATACAGAAACATGAGGTAAGTCTTGTCAAGGTGGAATGACTCTTAGTGAACGTAGGAAATACACATATTTTTGAAAAGAAGGTCAAACAATCCAGCTGCTAAACTGGTTCTTGTGCAGCACCTGCTCTTCCAGTATGACAAAAGTCTGAAAACTACTGCTAATGGTGAAGAATTACCTCCAGAACATCAGACAGGACAAGAAATTTACCAAAGACCAAAGTGAAAACAATAAATGACAGCAAACAGAAGACACACAAAACTAATGGCATTAGGGCAAAGAATCCAAAATGCACAGAGGATGTTGAAGTTGTTTTGTATCTCAAATATCACTTGTCTGTTTAGCGTCACACATGCTTTTATCTTGTTTGGCATTCAAGAGACGTCATGAAACAGAAAGTCAAATTAGGCCAAATTTGACCAATCACCTTAATTGATTGGTCAGATTTGCAGAAACGTTGTAATGACTGGTGAAAATTGCAAATCTGTGCAACATTTACAAATGATGAGTGAATTTGCATTAGGAGTTGGGATCACAACATCTCAGCTTTCAGGAAGTACTTCCTTCCTGTTTGGTGTGTGTGTGTCCACAACAGGTCTGTTCAAAACGAAAGGCATGCGGTTGTTGGTTGTCCGTGCGTCCACTCACTCTTTTTCTTTTCTTATCCACACTGGAAGTTGGTATTTACTTATTACCGAAGGAATGTTTTCCCAAGTTTGAGACTCAGGTACAATTGAATGTGGGAGATAGTTACCTCTCTACTTTAGGTGTCAACATTTGAGGGAGCTGGCAGCTTACTAAGGAAGAGTTGAGCTCACCCATGGTCAATGAAACATTACGTAACATCATTGTCACTATGGCAACATGTAAGATGCACTTACAGTTGTGGCTGTAGTTAAACATGATCCATGTAATGCGATCTACCTCAACACATCCACTTGGTCAGTCTGAATGCTACAGAGCAGATCTTTTTCAACTGAGTTCATATTTTGCTTGCACTACAGTGCTGGCAGTGCGATTTATTTTTTATAATTATGCAGAGCAGCAAATCTGGACTAATTTGGACATTTGCAAACTCGCACACCTTTGGGATCGCATTAAAGAGCTAAGTGCTCAAACAGATTCCTGGCTCCTGATTGTGGGTTAAACTGCCACAGTTTATCTCTAACCTCTCTGGGATAATCTGGTAGATGATGTTTTCGTCTTACAGCAAGGAATTTAGTATCTTTGTGCTGAAGAAAATAAATGTCAAGTCGGTACGCGTTTAAGTTATAACGTGCCTTTCCAGGCACTTTCGTGCCCGTGGAGGCACAAAAGTAGGGAAGATTAAAGTTACATCACGCCAGTCAAAAACTCTCTAGGGATTAAACTGCTTGATAACTTCTGTCGGCTTGATAGTTGCAAACAAATGCTCGTTCTGTCAGCCTGGTGACCAAACTCACTAAGTCGCATATCTGGTTTTCGTCGCTGTAGACTATTTCTTCCCTCTCATCCATTGTTTCTGCTCCGACTCTTTGCCTTCATCTGCCCTTCTCCCTGTCCCCCCCCCCCCTCTCTCCTGACTCAGTCGGCCCTTTTCTTTTCCGTTTCCGGGGAAAGCTCATTCTTATTTCCCACGAGCCCCGGCTGATTGTGTGATTATAATCAGCCCACGCAGCTGCCACGGCGACAGGTATGCTCCAAGTGCCAATTTGCGATTGCTTTTTGATGCCGTCAGCAAAATGTGAGGCCCGGAGTGGCATGTTGGTCCGTGTACACGTGGCGTATAATTTGTTAGCATCAATGAGAATTATCATAAAAAAAAAAAAGCTCTTAAAAGCGCCTTGCTTTTTGCTCGTCTGTCTAGTTGAGTTCTGTGTGAGGGTTAATAAATCAGAAAATGAGAGACGCTGACACACACGGTGAAGTTATGTGTCAATTTCTTGGCGCCCTCTCCGACGAGCTTTATCACCAAAGGAAGGTTTCATGAGAGCTGTCTCTCTCCACATCTCCGTATGTTCCTCCCAACCTCTCTGCGGAATGAAGGATGCCCTTGCTTGTGTCTGAGCAATCTGTTTAGACAGGCTCAGAGAGATGTTTGATATTAAGGAGCCTTTTTCCCGCAGCGAAAAAGGAAATTGGATGGCATTTTTGCTCTGTGTCATACATGCCTGCCAAGCAGTCAGAGTCCCTCTAAGCAGAGCCAAATTACAGCGTGGCCTCTGATTTGCGGCGTGCGTGACGCTCTATGGTTGTACTACAGCGAGAGCAAAAAGGAGGCGACTCACAGAAGACAAGAAGCTGCCCGTCAAGCAGCTAATTGCCATTCTGGACGCGATGTCTTGCATTTGTCGTCAGAAGCAGAGGAGATGATAGTAATCCACTTAGTGCCATTTAAGTATTATCAGATTTTACAGCTCAGACCAGGCCTCCGTCTGAATCTTTGGTGCTCCTCTTTTCTTTTTTTTTTTTTGCTAATCTTATCCACACCACACAGAGCAGACTTGAGTCTCCACCTTATCTTTTTTTCCCCAGTCTGTCTTCATACAGCCAACATTTTTCAATCCACCTCTCAGTGATGCTTCCCCTTTATCATTCAAACCCCACTTCCTCTTCACTTTTTATTTTTGTGTCGTCCACTTCTCTCGTCTCTTTTTTTCTTTCTTTTTTTATTTATTTATCTTACTCCTCCATATTTCACCTGAGGTGTTCACTTCTCAGGTTTCTGTTTCACCTTCTTTCTTCGGGGCTGACCTGCAATTTAATTGCATTACTTTCGAGTCACTCTTTATTTATTTATTTTTTTTATGCAGCTTTCAAGTCATTCACGGAGAATAGCTTGGAGTGTAAACTTGTTGAGCGATGAGAGCAGCATTCCGCACCAGTAAGTGCCGATGAGCAGATGAGAATTTTGAACTTTAAATAGCTGATTTTTTATTTACCTGACTGACTTCTCAGACTGCAGCGACATTAAACATCCTATTGGGAGGAACGCCTGTAAAACTCCGAGATACTAAGGGCAAATATCAAAAGTAATTGCAAAAACCTGTTTGGATATTTTGCTCTTGTGGCAGGATGCATGTATTAGCTGTGTACATAAAGCATATGGTTAAAACTTGTGACTTTAGGTGTGTCTTTTCAAACGTCTCCACTGCATCAAGATTACAAACTCAAGTCAGTAAATTTCAAACGATGATTAAGTCCACTAACATAAAAAATATGACTTTACTTTTAGAATTCTGATTTAAATCAACTACATAAGTAAATATTTAAATCCAACATGTTACTCTGGAATGTTAGTTCTGAAACTTGGGTTTCCTGAAGTCAGAGTTCTGACTTTTTTAATTCATTGTGACAAAGAAAACCTCAATTGTCCAAATCTTCTCCCATTTGCTTGCTTTTTAAAATGATTTTTTATATTGGATCAAATATAAAAATTATTAAATCTCACATATAATTTAAATTGTGCGTCATTTCCTGAAGATTTTATTGCAGCTTTCGTCCATTTATTTGTGTTCTGGTAGCCATTTTGTCTGTTTACTCATAGGAAATGAGACATATGAGAACTGATAAAAAAAAAGAGTTAATTGTTGCTTTGAGTGACATAAACACATTAGGAAAGGAATTCAATCTAACCAAAACCCAGCACAGACACTGTTTGGTTTTCATAAGTGGACATTTTGTCAGATAATGTACTTAAAAAAATAATTGCCTCAATTAAACTCTGCAAGACACTGACTGATTAAAACTTCCTGCATTTCAGATGGTATTTCTTTCTTTTTCTCATTCATGAAACAAAATCAGAAAAATATGTGAATCATCAGATTAGATAAGAACCCAGCAATGTGAGCAACGGCCGCCAGTGAAATAAATCTAAAATAAGCTGCCAGAGACCAGATTGGAAAAACTTCTTAAAGACGTAAATAAAGTGCCAGCTGATATTATTATCTACAAAACTCCAAAACACTTTAAGACTTTATCTCATGAAAAATGAATGAATGCAAAGTGAAATTAGCTCAGAATTTTAAATCGGGGGGAAAATGTATTAATTGAGTTTTAATCAGTGACCTGAAGCTGAACTTGCACGTCTTCACTGATGAGTTGTAATACAAATCTCTCCAGACTAACACAGACATAAATATATAATAACATGAACACAAGTAGCTTTCCTTTGGGTGTTACGTGATTCTTCAAAAGCACTCATTGCCAAAATAAAAAAAAGCCTTGTTGAGCACCATTATGTTATCAATTGTATTCTCTCTCTGAATATATATAGACCTGGAAGCCACCATGACCAATTGTGTAGCTGAGCAGAGAGTACAGTCATTTTTCAACAGCTCATCAACTTTAAGTTGGCTTATGCTGAGGATGACAAGCCAAGGCTTTGCTTAAAAATGCTCTGAGAAAATGCAGCCAGGCCTTTCTTTCAAACTGTGCATTGCGGTGCCGTCGATGGCTTTTCCTCTCTGAATGCGCGAGGAGGGTTCATGACTAAATGAAAAAGAATTGATTAGCTTTTAATTTCCGCTCGAAAAAAATGCTATAAATTAACAAGAAGCCGCTTACAGCCTCACAACATGGTTAAACGGTTGTGAATGTTATAGAAAAATTACTTACATGTTTAATTCAGCACCTCCACGCTCCTTGGCCTGCTTGGAGAAGATGTGGAGGGGGAAAAAAGCATTAAATTGTATTCAGCTTTTATTGCAGCAATATAATCACGCTATAAAAAAGAAAAATGTTTAATTTAAGTGATTGCTGGAAAAAAAGAAAGCACAAGAAAACCATAATAAAAATGTATACAGTTGTATTAAAAAAAAATTGAATTAGCAATAAAGCTTGTTTGTACCTTTTGAAAAAAAAAAAAAAAAAAAAAAACCTTTAAGGAGCTATTAAAGATACGTTGAATTAAATCCACATTTCTGCACCAATTTTACTTCGATTAAAATCACTGATGCAGCGCTTCTAGGTGATACTTTGCCCAAACCTCGTTTCAATGGTACACAAACCGATCCTGCCCCAAGTGGGGGAGCATTAGTATTTCAGGATCTTGTTCACGAATGGGGGACAAAATGTAACTGGAGATTGATAGCTGGATTAATGTTTCTCTTGCTGTGTTTGTTTGTTATGGTGACGAAAAAGCTGATCTGAAAGGCGACACTCTCATTGTACCGGTTGATCTACGTTCCTGTCCTTATCTACGGTCATGAGCTCTCTGTAGCGACCAAAAGAACAAGAAAGCAGATGCAAGAGGCCGAAATGAGTTTCCTCCCTTAGGGCGTCTGGGAAAACCCAACACACATTGGAGGGATGCTAGTGTTTCTGCTGGAATGGGAACGCATTGGGATTCCCCCGAAAGGAAAGAAGGTGTAGGGATAGCAGTATTTAAGCTAGCTGGAAAACGATAGTAGCTTCCTTCAGTAGAGCCACTCCTGTGCAAACAACCAACTGTTGAATTTTTATGCAAGCACCAATTCTGCCAAGTGGACTTGCATTTTTTTGTGTATAGATCTGCCACACTGTGAAGAGAACAGGTGCAAAATCTCCATTTCGCCCTTTGCTAAGTTAAGAAAATGCTAGTTTGTTTCCTTTCTATTATTCAGGATCTTAAAATACAATTAATATTTTTTGGTGACATTTTTTTTAGTTTCATATGCTTTTTTAATATTCCTGTCGGAGGTGAGCAGTAGGCTATAGGAATCATCCTCCCACAGTGAGGCTTTTGCCTCCCATTTATGGCTAAATCTCTTAGAAGACAGACTTTTCAAATCAGCATATTGATTTTTGCACATGCGCTCCAAATAAATTGGGCTTTTGAGTGTCAATGTTTTTTAATTACTGTAAAGTCTATGCAGTGTCAGCTTGTGATTCCACTGTCTCTACTGGAATGCAGCAGGGATTCTTATCTCTGCAGTATCTTACTTGGCTTTTGGTTTTTTTCCACTCAGCCTTTGCTTTTAAATCATTGATGCAGAGCACGCATCAATGAGTATACCCAATACCCCAAATCTCAGTCTGTCAGAAACTACAAAGATATATTTTATGGTATCATGCAGGCCCCTTTTTGACCATGTACAGATTCATCAGCTTGTGATCTGACTACAGGCATGTCTGTAGACATTTGCCTACATTTGAAACCAAATGATTATGTAGGTTGTGTAAAAAGTATTTAAGTATTTAACTGTGAACAGCAGATGTCCATTCCCTAAAGACTGCCTCTACCTGCTCTTTTTTTCTTTTTGCTGCATTTCATCCTGGTTTTGTGTCTTCCACCGGTGAGAAAATATGGACCTTACATTTTTCCATCTCCATGATGCTTAAATAATTTAAAACTCTGTAAGTGTGAACCTGGTCTAGCATCAGACTACTAAGTTATGTGGGTCAATGCAGTCAATTAACGAAAAAATAAATAATCATAAAACACTTTAATGCACATTCAGTTTCATGTTTAGTGAAATTTTATCTCTGTTTCAGCAGCTATTGTAAGGTGTTGTAAAGTTTGAAGGAAAAATAACTTTGTTGTTTGGACATTTTTGGAAATAAAATACCTTGGTCCATCTTTTATGCACTTTTTTGTGACCTGTGGAAATGACTTTAAAATTATATTCTATCATATGTTTCTAGACAAGAAAAAAAAAAAAACTAGAACGGCAAGCGGTTATCACGGGTTCCAAGCCCGACCCCTGCTCCACATCTTCTACACACTCGCTGTCGTACAATGATTTTACCTGCAGGTCTTATTAAAATCTCATCCCCTTCATCCCACCCCTGCTAAGCTCCTAAAAATTTAAAACATGTTTACTATTATGCAAATGTAAAATTATCTGCTGCATGTCACTTTGACATTTGCAATGAATGAGTTTTTTTCTTCCATTTACCTGCAGAGAAGGAACAATATAAAGGAAAGGACCTTGACGTGGCTGAGAAACTCAAAGGGGGCAGAAGAAATAATTTCTTTTTCTATTTATAAGATGTTACAGTGCATCCAAATTTGAAAGGTCTCTCTGTGACCTCTATGCCAAACGTTTTAATGTTAACACAGCAAGCTTTAACTTCAGATTAAAAGGCAGAGGTCTCCCAGAGAGTTCTCTGCCACAGTAAGCATAACATAAAATTTTTCGTACCGAAAGACATAAAGTCTCAAAGTGACAGCTCGTATATTTTGGAAGTCAGTTTCTATGAGTGTGAACTCTTCATACAGTGAGATTTTAGAAAACTGAAGATTTTAGAAAACAAAAGAAGACTAAGAACCAGTCGCATGGACTCCTGCTTTAGCTAACCTGAGTGAAGTTGCCCCCAAACCTTCTTCAAATCAGACAAAATTGGTGTCAAATGTTTGTGCTACGTTTATTCTGGTTTGTGCAGAAAAAAAATTAGTTTGGCCGCTATCATTTTAAAGATATAAAGAAAGTTTGATTTCATAAAAGTGGGGCGGGGGGCTGGTTGACCTTTTGACCTTTACACTTACATTAATATCTTCAAAGCCAAAGCAGCACAAACGAAAAATTTTGCTGCACAAACCAGCACAAACGTTTGACACCATTTTTGTCTGATTTGAAGAAAGTGGGGTGGGGGGCAACTTCACTCAGGTCTTTAGTTACGTTATCAATTTAAAGCAACGGAAACAGAACATGTTCTGACTGGATAAAATGCTACAATGTCAATGTCAATTTATTTGCCACAAAAAGACAACAGACGTTGATCAAAGTGCTTTATAATTCAATAAGGTGAAGCAACATAAACAACAGGGAGAGCAAACAGACATTACATTGTGGCATTTTTACAGCAGATTGTTGTTAAATGTTGTTTCTGTATTTTCAGCTGAACAACTTCCATGCCACTATGTAAAATTGTATTTACTGAGGCTTGAGGCTGTATTTAACAGAAACAACAGTCTCTTGTAAGGGTTCAGGTGATTGATATCCCACAGATACAGCTAAGCTCAGAGTTATTCCAACCCCGGGCAGATTGAGGTTTAAAGTAATCCTTTAAATTTACCATTAAAATTAATGACCAGCACTTTGGTCAGTCTTGCTGTTTTAAAAGTGCTTATGAATAAATTTGACTTTACTTGGCTTGAAGTCTCACTAATGAACTGTTTGCTGATGTCAGACTGAAGTGTGCGATTGATGCCAATTCAAATTATATATATTTTTAGCTATGCTTTTAAATATTTCATTCAGTTATTTATTTTAAAGCATGGCTTTAAGATTTGTGTTATTTTAATGTATTTTCTTTTATTTCCTCTGAAACTTGGTCTATGAATTGGGCTGTAGAAATAAACTTGCTCTCTTTTACCTGGACCTAACATTTCCGTGTGGCCCTGCCAGAGTCCTAACTTGAATCTTATCTTTAAATCATACAAAATAGAAAAAAACAGTGATGGCAAGACAACATGCAAAACATGAAAAATCAAAAATACCAGTGGAGACATGCAAAAATCAGCAATTATCAGAAGACTTTGACTGATGTAATGGCATTAAAACCTTCATATTTGGTTCTACTTTTTCATCATATTAGGAATAGTATAAATAAATTAAATTTCAGTTTTTATTGTTTTTTTGTGTGGCTACTGTGTGATTTCCAATCAGACTCAAACTCCTTGGTTGAATGAAGACAAATTGCAGATCTAAATTTGCCCAGAGTATGAATAATTTTAACAGTATGACCTTAATTAGTTAGAATTATTTCAAGAAGCCAGAGGTAACTAGAAAAATCTCTGAGTAACTGTGAGCCTCTCTGAGCATTGATCTGAGGAAGTTGTTATTTCTGTTGCCGCTACTCAAAATTATTTTTGTTAAAGGGAAAATAGCTGCTTAAGAGAAGTTTGATGATTTTAATTAATATTGTAGTCAAACTGAAATGTTGACCTGATAGTCTTGGTCTGGTATTTTAAAGAATCCCAGGTCTTGGGTTTCACTTCAGTCCCATGTTCTTACAAGGGATATTCAACCGATTTTGCAAACCTGCAATATATTCAGTCCTTCCTAATCAGTCCTACATATGAAGGTCATTGTGACCCAGTATGAATCCCATGTTCTGTAAACATCTCGGCTGAGTTACAGGCAAAGACTTATTACTATTTTTCTTAGTTTCTTAGGAGAACAGAGACCGTTTCCACTGTTTGAAGTCTAACCACATGAGTTGCAGGCGACATTTTCACTCTTTTCATCTTTGCAATGTGCGTGTGTGTGTAACGCTGCACTGTTATCGTGTTTTGAATGCGATATTCTGCATTCAGGAAATTTTAATAGATTACCTCTTTCAAAATGTGAACTATGAAAGGAACGTGCCATGTGAGCTTTGGGGAGACTCAAAACGATCATCAAATGTGTACTGACACTTTTTTTTTTAACCCATGTTCCCTTTTTTCCCATTTCAGTTTGTTTCCTCTCCCATCTGAGTGCTTCCCTTCCCTTGACAGTCTGCCTCTCCCTGTTCGAAGTGTCCCTGTACCCAAGGGCACATGCAGAGGCAGATAAGGAGACCAATTACATTGAAGCTGTTGTTATGTAATTCATTATCCTGCTTCTTCTGGATTGGCTCACTCTGATGGACTGTGGAGAGGAGGAGCGTGGAAAATAAATGGCAATTTACAAAGTGGAAGTTAACTGGTTGACTTAGTTTCAGGAGCAGGGCCAGGCCCAAACCACACCTCCAACTCATCAAGCAACCTATTTATACTCCGCTCATCCACTCTACTCAGTCTGTGGTGTTTTGTCAAACCCACCCTACCTGACCCCTTACATCTTTCATTTAACACCTCTTTATCCATGGTGCATTGTTTTCCCTTTCGTCGTAGGTCTCGTCTGGGGGCTCCTATGTTGGCTCTGGAATAAATAAGAGCCTCCCGAAGACATACCCCAACTCAGTGTCCACATCCCAAGCCCTTCATCATTCTCCCAGACGACCAAATCAAGATCCTCTGTTCCTTCATCCCTCCATTCTTACATCTCTTCATCCCTCCATCCCTGCATCCCTTCTTCCCATCACCCCTTCATGCCTCTACCCTTCCTCCCTCTCCCCTTCATCCCTAATGCATTCATAAATAAATCTTTAAACGTATCTGTTTGTGGCGTGGTCCTTGTTGGTGAATGCTATATTGAGTAAGAAAGATTGCCAGAGAATTTTTATTTTTATTTCTCCTTCACTATATGTCAAAATCTCGAACATTATACTTGTTGTTGATTCTCTTCACACTTTTGTTTCTTTTTTGACTTTTTGAATCCCAGGGTGTTTCTTATTTTTGTCCATATTGAAATTTTTGACTTTTTCTTTTTAGCGTCCTCTGGAGTTTTGCTCTCTGGATTGCCTAAATCTTCCGGGTCGGTTTCTCCTGCGGTCTCTGTCTCGTCTGTGGGTTCCGGATCGGTTGAACAACCTGGTAAAGAGTCTCCAAAGAGGTTCTTCTCTAAAGAAACCTCTTTACTCGATCCTTTAAGCAGGTTGACTGGGTTCTGTGAAAAGTCCTCCTTCTCCTGGATAACGGTGGTGTGTTTGTGATCTTCTGTCTGAGCTCTCACAATGTCTAGATCCTTTTTTGCTTTTTCTAACTGCTCTTTCACACAGCTTATCTCCAGCTGGTATTTTTCGACTTGATGTTTAAATGCAGTCACATCGGTTTCATACTGACGGTTTAGGTCCTGGTTCAAACCTTGAATTTTCTCAAGCTCAGCCTGGGCGAAACTTTCCTTCTCCTGCAGTAATTTGGTTTCTGCCAGTGTGCTCTCTTGGAGGAGTGCATTTGTTGCTCTGAGTTTGTCCAGAATTGCCATGTCTTCCTCTGATTTCTGCTGATAAGCGTTTCTTTCTTGAATCATCTGCTGCTGGAGTTTTTCGATTTCTTGCAGTGCAGACTGATGTCTTTCCTTGACACGTTTTTCCTCCTTTCTATTTTTGAAAAATCCCTTTCCCCCTGCTTTATCCTGTGCTCATACATTTCCGCCTGCTGCTGCAATTCTATATCTGTCTCATACCTTCTGCTTAGCGCCTCATAAGAAAAGTGGGCCTGATCAAGTTCATGTAATATGTACTTCTCACTCTTTTTCAGAATTATGATTTCTCCTGACATTTTCTTGAGCTCCTCCTTCTCAGCTCTCAGGTCGTTGATGAGCTGCTGACTCTCCTTCACTCTCTCTAAATTTTCCTGTCTCAACTCCTGCTTATATTGTTCTACATCTTGTTTTAGACCACAAGTATCGCTTTCATACTTCCCGACGAATTCATGGAATGAATGCTTCATTTGTTCAAATTTGTTCTGCCAATGTCTGTTATCGTGTTGCAGGAATTTAATTTCTTTGGTTGCATTGTCAATAAGTACCATGTCCTCCTCTGATTTCTTAAGATGAACCTTCCTCTCTTGAATAATCTGCTGTTGAAGCTTTTCAACTTCTTGTTTCAGTTCCCAATTGTTTCCGTTATGGCCACATGTCTCTTTCTTTCCTACTTTTATCTTTTCCTGGTATGTTTCAACCTGCTGCTGTAAAACCATAATATCTATTTCATACCTACTCGTTAGCCGATTCCATTTCGCTTTCACCCTTTGTAACTCGTTTTTGGTCTCTGCCAGCTCTGCCTCCAGGTGGGCCATTTTCTGGATGTCTTCAACCCTTCCGGCGATCTCCATTTCCAGGACAGAGCTCAGTCTTTGGAGTCCCTCGAGTAAGGCATCATGTGCAGCAGTGAAGAACAGGCCTTCAGGGTTTTCCCGGACTCCCATTGTTGTGGAGTGATGGGGCCCCATCACTCCACTGTTGTATCTTGACGTTTGATCCGACATTTTCTCCTAAATGCAATCACTAAAATCGTCAATTGGTAAATTTCGTGAACGGTTGATTTGAAAGAGCTTAGTGCATGTCTGATCTACTCAGTGATATAGACCCTTTTCACATGACGTCACACAACTTCCGTTTTGGCTCGAAGCTGTGTATCCTTAGTTCCAGTGTACGTAGTAATTAATTATAAAGTTGTTTCATATATATTCATTATATATGAAAATATATATTAATTTAATATATAAATGTATGTAAAATGGACATATATATATATCCATTTCATATATATATATATATATATATATATATATATATATATATATAGATCTGACCCAGACTGGAGTGGCACACAGGTCTCGAGGGTGTGGGAGTGTTGAG
>CAEGAF010035074.1:0-12544 GCA_903067075.1 Micropoecilia bifurca | reverse complement strand
CCCCCCACCCCCCCACCAACCCCCCCCACCCCCCCCCCCCCCCCCCCCCCCCCCCCCCCCCCCCCCCCCCCCCCAACAGATATATAGATATGGATGTAGGTATATATATTTTTCACTGATCTGCTGACCAGATCACAGCACAGATGTAGCTGCTCCAGACGTCTCTTGTGTTGTGTTTTCTTATGCTGAAGCCAGCAGGCCACATCTTTCGTCCATTATCCACAGCCCTGGTGAGACGTTAAGCGAGGAAGCAGGAGACATGCGACTTCCAAAGAGTCTCAGTCAACATTTCAATTTCTGCTGTTGTTATAAACAGATTGGTCAGCGAGAGAAGCTATTCTCTGGTACAAAAAAACCAAACAAAAACAAAACATGGAGTTAATTCAGAAAGAAATGAAGGAAGGAGATATTAGAAGCAACCATGTCTTTCCACATCTATGAATACAAGCTGCTTGGGCCTTACTCTCTTAAGTATGGCAGAGGATCCGTGATGCTGTGGGCCTGCCTCTCCTCCAAAAGCTTTTTAAACCTGCCTACAGCATAAGGTGTCTTTAAAATACCATAATAAAAAGTGGATTGTACAAAGAAATAACTGCAGGCGTGCCACTAATTGTGCACTGGAGATTTTGATAAAAAAAAAAAATATATATTTTTTTTAACATTGACTTAAATCCTACTGATTTAAGTTGTTCAAATTAAAAATTTTATTTATTTATTTATTTTTCTTCTGCTATATGACATTCATTTCATTCAAGGCTTTTTACACTTGAGATACCAATAAACGTTGGAAAAACTGAGTATATGACTCTTGAATTTATGATCTAGTTTAATGTTAATATCTCTATAATTCAATGTAAATCTATGCAGTGGTCCAAGATTTTTTCTCTCTGTATTTTGATAGATTAAAAAAAATGTTTATTTGAATTAAAATTAGACAATGTCCTTCATTTTCAATGAGACTCTTTTACTCATACAAATACTAACATTTATATTTAATAAAAGAAAATAAAGTAAGAAGTCAAACTGATTCAGTGCTCATCTGGAAGCTCTCTTTAGGAATAAACACACCTTTCCCCCCATTTTTGTGTTGTTTTGTTTAGTCTCTGTGGTTGTTTTGTAGGAAACGTGAGTTTTTCCAGCTGCAGCACATGCGAGTCTTTAGCAGTGCATAAATGTGCAGATAAACCTCCATGTTTGTGTGCAACTGTTGACAGTAAGATTCAATTAAACATTTAATTTAGCTGGTTTCCGCTTAAGACAGAAATTATTCGACCGATTCAAACAAACCATGTGAAATGAGGCATTACATAATTATAAGTTAAACTCCTGCACCCCCTCAAATACACACCCCTGCTGCCGTAGGTTTTTCAGCAGATGTGTTTCAGTCTGAGCTCCACTGAGAGCAGATGAACTCCAAAGGCTTTGCAAATCATCAACATAATGTAGCTGCATCTATGAAGACACAAAGTACAGTTCACATGTATATTGGCACGAAAATGAATCATCTGGAATCGCTCATTTATACATATATATATTTTTTTCTTCCAAATCGCAAAAGACGAAAGCTCATGGAAATCCAGTTATCACATATATAGGTGTCAATAGTATATAAAAGGAGAAATACATAGAATATCCTGCTTTTAAATATATGTGTAGATCGGTTCAAAGCAAAGCCCTCATTTTTTCATTGAAATGAAGCAGCAACAGAGAGAACAACAGCAAACATTTGAGCTAAATTTGTGTTTGGAAAATGTCTTTTCACCAGCAGAAGGTGGCAATTCAAGTCAGGAAGAGGTTCGGAGATGAGAGCACAAGAAACAAAATCTACTTGTTTGTTGGGCATCAAGAATGTAGCAGGTAGAGTTTGATGAATTCACTATTCTCTGGAAAAGGAAACAAAGTCTTAGATTCATTATAGTTTTAAATAACTTTTTATGTATTAAAGTATTCCTCTGGTGTAATTTGTGAAATCCTGTTCTAATTCAAAGTAAATTACAGTCTAGTCTTTTACAGGGTTGCTACAATCACAGTGTTTTAGTTGGTGATCTGAACGTGGAAAGCCCTCTGCATATTTGGGAATTAAAATCCTTATTTTTATTCTTTTGAAAAATGTAATAGGAATAAAGTTTGCAAACACAAACATTTTAACATAGCGTTTCCTTTTTACCTGACTCTTTAGCCAAAATTAACCCTGCCTTCCCAGAAGTGAATAGTGCACAGTAAAATTGTGCTTGTTTCAGTAAAAAGTATTTGGTTTTCTACAGTTTTATCACTTGCACGCAATGAACCAACACTAACGCATGTTGCAAAAAGCTGTGTTAAAGATCACAAGAAGCGGATGCAAAGTTAGCGCTTCATAAAAACATGTATTTGTTACATTTGAACCTGTATAGAGGCAGTTGCGTGTGCGTGTGTTTGTGTGTATCTGCAAGTTTAAAAAAAGGTCCTAATGAGAAAGTGACACCTAACACTTGGTCCAAAGGGAAATGACACAACACAGCAACACACCTTAGAGTTTTGTCGGTGTCTGTGTTTGTGTGTGCGAGAAAGAAACGTGGAGAAATAGGCCAGCCTTGAGCTCTCGGGTGTGTGTCTTTGTAAAATGATACATTTAAACTCTGACGCGTGACGCTCCTGCACTTCCAGCATCACTAGCTTCTCCATTTGACCAAAACAGACGCAAGCTCAGTTACTTCTAAAAGTATGTACAGACAAATGTAAAATGATCTCAAATGAATTATTGTTAAATTACACTGCAGTTTTGTTTGTCTGGCTGAAATGATTAAGGTGGTGTCTTCACTTAGATGATAGAGATCAGACAGAAATTGTGATATGAGCCCATCACGCAGCATCAAGCAATGCAACTGGGAACTCAACTCCCCGATAAGCAGGGTCTGCCCTCTGACCTGTATTCAGTCACCATGGTAACCGCTGAACTTGCTTCAGCGACATTGGAAAACAAAATCCCATTCAAAATGACCATTTAAATGCGAATAGACATGGTTATATGTCACTGGGCCTTGGTTACATAAAGGCCCATTGACATACTCTGCCTTGAAGAAGCAGGACATTGTGATTTCCACAACATTTATCTAATTACAATATTAATTAGGGTCCTAATTATTTAACACACACTTGACAGGGCTTGATGTTTCACAAAATCTCCTAGATTTCCTTACATTTATCAATCAATCAATCAAATTTTATTTGTATAGCACATTTCAGCAGCAAGGCATTTAAAAGTGCTTTACATAATTAAAATAAAAACAGCATGTGACATTGAATAAACAGTGAGAAAGAGAAAGAGATTAAAAAACAGTGAGAACGAGAAATAAAAAGAAATTAAAAAGTAAAAATAAAAACTTTAACATTTAAAACTTCTTTAGTCATTTGACAAGGACTCAAACCTTTAAAACTTCTTTAGTCAAACCACCATTTGACAAGGCTTTAAACAAGAAACAGATTTTGAAAAAAGATTAAAAACGATAAAAAGATAAAAACATTATTAAAAGCAAAAATAAAAACGTTAAAAACATCGATCCACGTGAGGACTTGCCCTTATGGGGTCTCCTCGAACAGAGTTTTAGCAGAGCAACATCTTACAAGGATTCTCAACCCTAAAACATTAAAACCTGCAATTTAGCCATAAGCAACTCTAAACAGGTGGGTTTTAATTTGAGACTTAAAAGTCTCAAATTAAATTTAGTGTGACAGACGCATAAAGTGTGTAACCGAAAAGTTAATATTTCTGCCAGGTTTGTGAAAAACTGAGCAAATGCATTATTATGCTACTACCAATTAAGTAATGATGAATTTATTTGTGCAAAAGTGGACTGGTGATTGAGGGTAAAACAAAATCGAAAGAAACTGTGATTTCCATTTCTGTCCCCAGCTCCTTTCGGAATCTTGTGTTTTGGATGACAACATGGATAATCTCCATCATGATTATTTTAACTCTCTTTCAGTGATATTGGAAAAACACTGAACGGATAAAAGATGAAGAAAACACACATATCATGTATCCTGGATTAAAACCCCCCCAAAAAACAAAACATGCTTGAGCAGAAAGCCATTTCCTGCATCACAAATCAAGAGGCAAGTAAACATGGAGAGGAATGCAATAGGAGGGAAACCTTGGAGATGACAGCCTGTAAAACCAGAGTAACTACAGGCAGTGTCATGTAACCTGGAGAACATATGCACAAACACTCCACTCTGAAACTTTTAGTGGGATGTTTATAGGGCAGATGTGCAGGAAAACACGGATGCAGAAAGGTTTGTGTCTGGCTGTGTTTCCTCTGCCCGTGAATGGGTGCGGCAGCAGTAAGTCAAGTGGTTGATATCTGCAGACGTTCAAAAAGAAAATAAGCCACTTTGGTAAATGGACTGAACTTATATAGCACTTTATCTGATCATTTTTGACCACTCAAAGCGCTTTACACTAGAGCCACATTCACCCAGTCGCACTCACAAACGCTCACACATTTATATGCCGATATGCAGCTCAGTAGGCAATTTGGGGTTGGGTGCCTTGCCCAGGGGCACATTGACATGTGGCAGGAGGAAGCTGGATTTGAACCTGCAACCTTCTGATCACAAGACTATTACTCTATCCACAGAGCCCCAGTCGCCACTTTCATAGGTTTTGCTCTAAAGAAAAACTACCATATTATCCGGACTATAAGGCGCAACGGATTATAAGGCGCACTGCTGATTTTTGAGAAAATGTAAGGCTTTTAGTCCTTATAGTCCGGAAAATACAGTAAAACGCTTTATGTCAGCCCCGTCACTCACTCAATGCTGTTAACATCTGAAGTCAGACCGTCCTGACTTTGGTCTTTTCATCCGAACGTCTGGGGTTTCAGAGATATTACCAGGAAGCACAATGTAGTGCACTCCATATTGTTTACTGCAGCTACAATCAACTGCAGTTACTAAATACTTTTATGGCGAACAAAAGTTAAGTATGAGACAAACTGCTGTGGTGAATATCCCAAACCTTGCTTTCCCAGTGCCCTACCTGCTGTGAGTGGGTAAACTTAAAGTGCCAGAGAGTTTTGTTCTGGCTGCTTTGAGTCTCAGATTCCGTCTGTCCTGTTTCATAATGCTTTTAAATATCAGGCTGCCTGCTTGTCCTCCTTCGACCTGTCTTAAAAAGTGAAATATGAGGAGAAATGTGCTGCTCTCAGCAGATTGGCTGTCCCGTTGCTTAGTAAGAGGAAAATAAAATGGACCAAACCACGTAGCATATCATGTCAAATACTAATAATCTAAATGAACCATCAGTTTATATCAGTAATCATAGATTGAAAAGCCTTTAAATAGATCCATAATTTTATTGCATTAGAGCTATTAAAAACCAGAGGATTTAGGGGGAAAAAAATCGTTTTCATTTTCAAACATTTATTCAGTGAGCAAACATAAGGTTTTTTTGTAGTTTTTTTTATAACAAACATTCTCGGTGGGTCTGCTGTCACAGAAAGGATGTAGAGGATCCATGGATCTCTTCTTTTATAAAAAATAAAGTGTGAATTTTTAAAACATATTAATACCATTGGAATAAAAAAGAATGCATTGTAAGGCTCTCTACTCAATGTGACTTTGGGAATGTGCAACATCGGAGCAGTGATACAACGCACAGACAGTTTCTATTGTCATTGGCTTTTGCAATATTTTTGCAAATTTAGAGAAGAACGCTGATCAACCTGTTACATTACATTTTTTTAGTTGGACAATATTAGATTACCTCGGTGATGTCTGACTGGAAGATGTGAAACATTTAATTTGACAAAGCAGGGGATATTTGTAAAGTGGGGGATATAGATTGTTGACTGCATGGTTGTCTTTGAAGAGCCTTGTTGTCATATTTAAGTGCCAAACAAATAAACTTGATTGGTTAGTTTGTCATATCACTGAATACCTTTTATTAATCCTTGGTTTTCCTCTCCATTTTGTTGACCAGTCTGTTTTCCCCTTTGCTTTTACTTGCTGGACTTTAAGCCAAATCTTTTTTTTTTTCCCTGTCACAACCCAAAAAGACTTCTGCAGAAGACATTAGATGCTCTATTTGTGTGGTGTGTCAATCCTAAGTCTTAATATCTATAAGGGAACAGATTCCTTTGAGATGCAACAGGAAATAGAGGTCCCTGTTAAAGTATGCATTTCAAGTTAAAAGGCTACTTCATTTTTGGTTCAAGCTACTCTGAGTGTTTCCTTCCAGCTTTTCGATTTGAGTCATTAACATGGAGAAGGAAACCATTTTTTGCAAACCTTGGTGGGTTAGAACATCTTAGCGCTGCAAGCTGTAAAAGACAAGAGGGCAAGAAGTAGACGAAGTCACATAGATATTTAAAATGCAAAGCAGTGAAGCTGTCAAACCCCATACAGAGTAAGGGCCTGAGTGCTGGAAGCATGTCAACAGGGTAAAGCTAAGTAAAAACACATGTGGCGTAAATGCAGAAAGCAGAAGGGGAGCGGCGTGTTTCTTCTGATAGGCGCGCAACGTAACCAAATCTGAGTCTTGTGGACACGACGCGACGACGACTGTCACCGTGGGCTGAAATATGAAAACAAATTCATGAAATTCTAAATTTTCTAGTGAAAATGAACACAAACAGATCACTGTAATCTTTACATTTTCCTTTAACCAAAAATAAAAAAACCCAAAAAACTTCCAGACCACAATAGGAGAGCTAATAGCTTTTTTTCCCCCCAAGCTTTTAACAACCGAGACTTTATGCCTTCTTGCTGGTGTCACCTTCTGACATTTCGAGGCCACTCTTACTTCTGAAACAACGTCTGGCTTGCTTCCAGCTAAGCTTTGTTACTCCCTCATCAGCACACAAGAATTTGAGCCTGCAGAACCTGCACGACTTCTACAAAGCCAGTCTTAAACTGGTATGACAGCCACAAAACAAGTCCAGGGAGGAGAGAATCTCAGAGGAGACATGACTCAGTACTGGCAATCTGTTGGCGCACGAGTTCGGTTTCTCAATTTGAAATAAGAAGATGGCTTTAATTCGTATTTACCTTCTTCGCAGCCTTCGAAGGCGACCTCCTGGTGGGCTTCTGCACCTGGCTGCCTTGCTTGGACACAGAGCCGTTCTGACGCTTCTTGGTGGGAGAGGAAGGAGTGGAGGAGGGCGTCGGCGAGGAGGAGGCCGGAGGGGAGGAAGCGGCGGGGAGAGCCTCTGTCCCGAGAACGGCCATCTCCTCTGTGGCCGTCAGATGCAGGCTGCGAAGGCTTTCGTATGTCTCCTGATCGACGACCAGCAGCCTGGTCTCGTTTTCTACCGCCTTGATCCGCTGTACCACCTGGAGGAGGGACACGATCGTGATTTGATTTAGAGATTATTCATTTTTGCTCTCCAGGTTTCATTATGCCAGGTTTGGCTTCGATACGATAACAGCGCTCAAAGTCGCTGAATCACATTTTGCCGCATTAAAACCACAAACCACAAGCCACTAGGATTTTTTTGTGTGCGACAGACCAACAAAAATTTGAAGTTCAAGGAAAATTACATATTTTTTTCCACAAATGAAATGCTTAGAAGTGTGGCCTGCATTACTCTGAATCCCAAACTCCAGAGAAACCAGTTTTCTTTGGGATTCGCCAAGTTAGCAAATAGAATCTGGCTGCACTGCACATGACCAGCAACAATCCATACCCTCTGTGAAACATGGTGATGGATGCATCATGCTGTGGGAATGCTTTAATTCTTCAGGGAGAGGGATGAGGCTCCAAAGCATAAATAAAAACATGACATTGTGATCATGTTTAACACTACAACGACCAAATTTATTGCTATCTACTCTCCCTCTCTCAGTTACTGTAACATGCAAAGGGTGAATGCATGGAAATTGGAGATATTTTGATCCAGAAAATATTGCAGCCAAGCAGTCCTTTGTGTTGCAATAGTAAACATGTTGAAATCGAAAGTGATGATTGCGATTTATTATACCGTGCAGCTCCAGACAGGGAAGTAAGTTTCTGTTGATGAAAAGACAATATTGAATGAAAACCTACTACAGGACACACCTTCTGTTGTGACAACAACCCTAAACATACGACCAGAGCTACAATGGAATGCTTTGGATGAAAGCCTGTTCATGAGTCAAAATGGCCCAGTCAAAGGCCAAGCCTATATCCAGCTGAGAATTTGTGGCAAGACTTGGAAATGAATGTTCACAGATGCTCTATCTTATCTCACTGAGCTAATTTTCAAAGTAGATTAGCCAAAATATTCAGTCTCTAAATGTGAAAGGCACAGCTATGGTGGTCCAGAACGGGCCACCGAGGTTGTAAAACCAAAACCTAGCATTAGATCAATTGCAGGATAATCAGTGACGAGTTTATATCTTTCAATGACACACATCCAAATTATCCTGATCTCTTACGTAATAAGGAGTGAGGGTCTGTTTTGGAGGTGGTCTGCAACAGTTTAAATGTCATCAAACATCATTATCCAACTAGTTTAATCTGTCCCACTGAAATGAGAGGACAAGCACATAGATATCCTCAGAGCCGAACCCAGCGACCAACAGCTTGTGTTTTTTTTTATCTGTGCTGCAAGAAGGTCACAGACAGCCTGACGAGCTGAACGCAGATAATTATAAAACCCCCTCAGACTCTCTGTGAGCAGGAGCCAAGTCCTCGGAGAGAAACAGCCCAGTTCATGCAGAACTGGAGACAGTTTTAACCTAATTTACGGTGGCAGCAGCGGGTTGGCTTGTTTGCAGCTTTTTCTTGGCGCAGACGTGCCGCGCAGGCTGTTGCTGCTCTAGAAAAGCACGTTCTTATCTGTGGAAAGTTCCCCCCCTTCTCCCCCTCAGGCTGAGTAAAAATCTATAATGTCAACGGAAATAAAAAAAAAATTGGAGCAGTGGATGCCTGATTGTTGCAGTCAGCCAGCATGGCCTGTGGTTGCAACCCCCCTGCAGACAGAGCTGACCCATCCTGTAACCTGAGTGACAGTCATCAATATGAATGCCCACGCGTGGAGATGCACTCGCCTGGTGGTGCGTCTCTCTCTCCACGTTGGCTCCGTTCACCGCGACCACCCTGTCCCCGGCGCGCATTCCCGCCGCCTCCGCCGGGGACCCCGACTCCACTTTGCGGATATATTGTCCGTTCTTCCCCTTCTCGCCGTGCAAGTGGAACCCATACCCGCTGTCCCCCTTTGCCATGATGCAGAGCCGCGGTTTGCGCTCGTTGGCCATTTGCTCTTTCGTGCCTCAATCCTCCTGCAGACTCGGTTATAAACTTGTGGTAAAAAAACAAAACAAAAACAACAAACAAACAAACAAAAAACTCAAAAGATGGGGAGTTCAGGAGAGCAGGGTTAAACTTCCAGTGCGCAAAACCATGTCTGCTCCCTGCAGAGCAACACGAAAACTCCCGCAAAAAGACATCCACGTGAAGTCAAAAACAACAAAAGAATTAGAAGACAAAAAAAGTTAACAGGCAGCGGAGTTAAAACATCCTGTGTGGTTTGCATCCAGTCTGCCAGATCGTGTTTCTTCTGCTCAGGCTGCAGCGCGCTCGAAAACTCCCCGGACTTCAGGTCCTCGGACAGAGCATCATCGCTGCCTCTGCAGACATAGTGAAGGCGGAGGAGGTCAGCAGGGGCTCGGCCGCCTCTCAGCATTCATCCGTAAGGGCAGCCTGGAGAACACACGCTCATCTACAGGAGCGCCAAGCGCTTGTCCACAATAGCACCACCTTCCTCCAAAACAGAGGTTGCGAAAGAAAGTTCAGGAGAGAGAGAGAGTTTAAAGTGACACAGTGTTGCCCCCTGGTGGAAGGAAGTGTTCCCTCCATCTAACGCTCTAATAAGCAAACAAACAGACTAGCAACTTAATTTAAACAGAGGCAACACCGCGACAGGCACTGTGTTTTTTTATCTGCTTTTAGTCGCACTTTATTTTCAACACCGATGTTCTAAACAAATGTTTCTCGGGTTGAGGGGCTGAAAATATGACAAAGCCTCCTGGTTTTTCCCTGGGGTTTTTTTCCCACCCAGCATGAATCTGAAAGTGATCAGGAGTTAAAACCAACCAACCAAACAAAAAACATTCCTCACCTCTCGTGAAAACACAGGTAGCCCGATAAGACTTTTCTCCGAGGCAGAAAGAGACGGTGTGGGGGAGAATAAAGCTTTAATTAACCACACAAGTCATTATTCCTACACTTCTTTGTGAACACCCTCTATTCTCCATGCACCTTCTGTGTACAGCCAAAACACCAAAACTTGCAAGACAAGGAGTTTATGGAGTAGGCAACAGATCCCTTCAGATCCAGTCCAGTCAGTTTGTGGAGGAAGGAGGCTTGCAGGGAAGGCTCCTTGTTCGGGTAAGTGCTGCTGCCTTTTAAGGGGAGATGATTGAACCTCATCAAACTGTACAGAATTGGCACGGAGTGTGCATATTTTACCAGCAGACTTTTATGCTGTGTCAGGATGAATAGTGTTACATTTTGCGCCAGTGGTCATAATGTTATGGCTGATTGGGATGAGCCCTCCGATGTAATTCTGGACCCTGAAGCAAGCATTATTTGGATGCTGCAAACCTTTGATTTTGGTAAATTAGTTGACTGGGACATCGCTGAGTGTAGCATAGTTACAGCATGAGACATTTCAAGACATGAAGGTCTGTGAGGACCTTCGTAGGAAGATTAATACGTAGTTTAGGGAAATATAATTTCAATGCATCAAAGAAAATGGTGTGGTTATGGTACCAAAACTGTCTGCAGCCCTGGATGCCTGCATCATTCTACATATGATCCTGCTTATGGCTTATATTGTACATGTATTATAATTAACTTATTTGTTGCATTAATTAATTTCTGCTGAGTGTGTTGCCTCAAGCTCACCTTTCTACCAAAAAGACTTTTTCTTCTGGGTTTTATAATAAGGACATCAATACTTGTCCATGTTAGTCACTTAGAGTACCACCAATCAGCTGATTCTTGCCAGTAAATAAATCAAACTACCCTGATTCGGGCATAAGACATCCTTTCAAGATGTCTTTCAGTGCTAAATAACAGTCATTCTAAATATACAGCCAAAACAAATGGTATAGACAGCACATTTAAAACAGAGGCATTATAACGAGCAATACCTCTTCTTGAAAACAGACCATAAAAACAAAAGGGATTAATATCGTTTGACAGTCTTCTGAATATCTTATCTTAGAAGGAAAAAAAAATGCTCACAGTTAGTCTGGTGCAGTTTACAAAGACATGATAACAGAAAATGCAGCGAAAGTCAGGAAAATCCACGTCAGTATGAAGCCCCATGGGTAAAACGTCAGAGTGCCTTGTGGTCCACCAATGACAACTTGGATCAGCAACAAGACAGAAATTACTGGCAATTTGTTGCAGGTTTTGAGCTGAAAGGCTCAACATCGGTGTTCCCCAGATCCCCCATCTGGATGGACTGTGAAAAAATGGGACACAAATATGAGATTTAAGCTCATGGAGCAGCACAGATTATATCTGATATTCGACAATTCTAGAAATATTCCCAGATTAGCCATAAAGTCCTAATGTAGAGGGGTTGTGGGTTACCACTGTTTTACTGAAGGGATCGAGGACTTCGCTGAAAACAGGAAATGTAATGGTGCACAGATGTTATTCATCATTAATGCTACCCTGACATATGTAAGTTATCCATGTATATTACAATACTTTGTTAAAGTATACCTCTTGAACCTTTTCACATTTGTTACCTGGCATTAACAATCTTCAGTGTATTTTCTGTGTTTTGTCTGGTAGACCAACAATAAGTAGCGCAAAATTGTTAAGCGAAGGAAACAAGTTGCTTGGTTTACTTGCAAACTCTTACCTAATGTGCAAATTGCATTCAGTGTCTTTCCATATCGTTATTCTTTCAACCTCACCTGAGAGAATCCATTCTCTCCTTTACCATTTGCTCTCCTACTCCACCACCTCCAGCCTCTCTTCTTGTACCCTATATATAATATTCGCTGTTAAACAGAGCAAACTGTTGAACCATATGTTTTGTATCGTATTTTTCTACAATAGTTTTTCTGCTTTTGCTTTTATTTCATAAGGAGGTCTAACTTTTAAAAGTTCTCATTGAACAAATTTTAACTATGTAATTCACACTGATTGTTTTTAACCTGCTTAAATCTTGAAGGTTCATAGAGGGGCTTGTGCCTATATTGACCAATCAATATATAAGAGGTGGGATGCAGTGGTCAGGTCAGAGGTCCATCATAGGAATTAAGAGTGAGTAATTGATCTTTTTGATGGTTGGAATAAAGCAGAGTGCCCTGAGAGACAACATGCATGATGCACCAGCTAATATGCAGGGATTCCATATTAGGACCTACTTACTGCACAGGCTTTATGCACTTTCTGATTGAAAATGAGAACTTTTTACCTCATTGCCATTCTGTGAGATTTCCACTATGTTCGTAGTTGCAGTATTCATCTCTTTGTAAGAGCAAAGCACTTTCTTAAAGCTCTGGTTGAATTTGTCCGAGAGGAAACCGTAGAGGACTGGGTTGGCGCAGGAGTTGA
>CAEGAF010035069.1:0-14965 GCA_903067075.1 Micropoecilia bifurca | reverse complement strand
TAATTTCCATACTTAAGTACAAGACGTTTCAGATACTTTAAGACTTTAACTCAAGTAACATTTCAGTCAGTGACTTGAACTTTTACCAAAGTCATATTTTGGAGAGGAACCTAAACTTTTACTTGACTCTGAGATTTCAGTACTTTATACAACACTGGGAAAAACCTGAAAAATATCTGGACCTGAACCTTCAGCGAAACATAAAGACGGTTACAAAGTCAGGCTTTTATCACTTCAATTATTGCTATAGGACTAATTCACCTGCAAGATCTATTGAAACTACTCTGTTTATCTTTAGATTAATTGATTACTGAAACTGTGTCTTCACAGCTGCAGCTGATCCAAAACGCTTTATTTTTAAACCACTGAACAGCTCAGCATCACAACACATTCATGATCTGATGCTGTCATCTTTATTATCTTTGGATCTGAAGAGGAACGATCCAGAGTCAGCGCAGCTTCAGTTATTACAGCTGGAAACCAGAGATCTGAACCTTCACAGACACATAAAGACGAATACAAAGTCGGCCTTCTATTGCCTGAAGAACATTTCCAGGAATAGAGGTCAAATGACCCAACAAGATCTATAGAAACTCATCCATGCATTTATCTTTAGTCACATTTATTACTGCACCAGATCTGCCTAAAAAAATTAATCCTCCAGCTGCAGCTGATCCAAAACGCTGCTGCTGGTGTTCTGACTAAAACCAGGAAGATAGAGAAAGTCCTTCTATTGGCTCCCGGTAGCTCAGAGAACAGACTTTAAAATACCGTTGTTAGGTTATAAATTACTGAATGGCTCAGCACCACAACACATTAAAAGATCTGCTGTTGTTGTCATAGCAACCTTCCAGACCTTTCGGGTCTTCTGTCAGAACCAGAACCAAACGAGGAGAAGCAGCAAGCAGCTTCTATGCACCACAAATCTGGAACAAAGTGTCAAAACACCATTAAACCAAACCTGAAAACCATAATAAATGGAACATTGACCAACATGTCTGATGTCTAATGATGATTTTAATGATGATTAACATCAAAATGTAATGTTTGCTGCTGGTTTCTCAACTGTATGGTGATTTTATGACATAATAAAGGGCTTGTTATGCTGTACAAATAAGCCTGACTGATTTATTAAAGTATTGTGAATTAAATGCAGCCCTTCCCGCCAACATTTTCTGTTAAATTTACTTCAACTGCACCATATTTACACATCCAATCTCTGTTATGGCTTTTATTTGATCGAAATCCTTTGGTTACACTTCAAAAACACAAAATCTTACCAAGTAATTTTGGTGCAAATATCTTAGTACACTTGAAATAAGACAAACTAACTGAAAAGGATATTTTTAATAAGATATAGAGGCTTGTTTTAATAGGTCCTTAATATAGATGTAAACGTTCTTGTTCCATTGGCAGAAAAATTAACTTAAGACATTGGAAAAAGGACTTGTTTTAAGTTAAATAATCTGCCAATGGAACGAGAACTTTTTCATAAATAATATAGAATTATTTACTTAAAACAAGCCTCTATATGTTGCTAAAAAGTTACTTTTACGTTTGTCTCACTTCAAGTGTACGATATTTTCTCTGGAGATAAACCAAATCACTTGGTAAGATTTTGTCATTTTACAGTGTACAACATGGATGCTGTAAAGCCTCTTCTCTTCGACCAACTGGGACTTGATCAGTCCCTCATCATTCCTGACTCAAACCGACAAAGAGAGAATAAAAAAACCTCAAAGCTTCAACGTTTCCAGCTGTTGCCAAGCAGCTAATTAAACGCAGCAGATCGGGAGCCGCCATCAGAGCTTCCCCGACTCCAGCAGCAGACCCGACTCAGCACCGTCTGCTCAGGGGAGACTCTGACGACCAGGCGACTGCGGAGGGAGGCTGAGAAAGACTAAACTGCGAGGGCAGCAGAGGACGAACAGATGGCCTCTGCCTGTGTGGTTCCCACCGTGAGGCGCAAGCGGCAGCTGCGATCGGGTGTTAAGGGGCTGGTGGCGCAGCAGGAGGCGGAGTAAAAATAAAAAATCTTTTTAACACTCAGAGTGACCGGCTAACCTCGTTTATTTCTGCAGAAAAACATAAACAGACGCCGTACACTGCAAAAACATAAAGTCTTACCAAGGATTTCTGGTCCAGTACACTTAATATAAGATGAAACCAACTTAAAAGTAACTTTTGGCAAGATATAGAGGCTTGTTTTGAGTAAATAATTCCTTATATTTGCATTGGCAGATTATTTAACTTGTAACAAGATCTTATTCTCATGATGTAAGTTAATTTATCTGCCAGTGGAACAAGGATTTTCCATCAATATTAAGTAATTATTCACTGAAAACTATTTAGTTGAAAATTGACTTTAAATGAGTTTTGTCTTATTTAAAGTATGCTAAAGCTTTGCACTTCAAACTAGAGCAAAATTACTTGCTACAATTTTGTGGTTTTGCAGTGCATTTCTGCAAAAAACAAAGCAGTGACTTAATCTCATTTCATCAAAGTATCAACAGTTATAAGCCATAAATAAGCTATTAGTAGGTATTTATTACATACAATTTCAGAAAAAATGTAATTAAAGTAAATATATTTTCTGTATTCTACATCTTTAATCAGGATGTGTCCAATTTTTGCAGAAAATTGGTTTTGTGTCAAACAGCTGCTAGACAGCAACATATAAACATGATTTAAAGCAAGAGAAAGCAAAAGAAAACACCACTTTGAAAATATAAAAGGTCTTTCTGTATCTAATTTCGCGTTCCTACACTAACATTAACATGGAGAAGTTGCAAAGCGATCCCAGATAGAAGTGAGCATAATGTGCTGAAGAAAAAGAAACGTTTTGGAAGACTTACAGGAGACAAATTTATTCATAGGGAACCACAAATAGCTTTTATAATACAGCGCAGAAAGGAAGCAGTGAAACGCTGCAGTTTGTCTGAGGTCACCGAGATAATGGCAGCTCTATACCGCATCCCACACAGCGGGATTATTAAAAAAATGAAACTATAGCCTAAATTTAGATGTTCTACTTTCTGATTGGTCAGGAGGCTTGAAAGGGGAACTTTTAATAAATTCATTATAGTCAAATATTACAGCGTATACATTTATCAGAACTTGTAAGTATAAAGGTGACCTATTCCTTTAACAAGTTAGGAAAAGCCAAAACATGGTCATTATTCTTCTTACACAAAATTATTCTTAAGATTATGAGATTTTAGCTTGAGCTGTTTTTGGGCGTCTTGTCACTTTAAATCCAAATAAACTTCTGCTGGCCACAGTGGAACTCAGTTTGGGTTGCTAGGTAACGACCCAAGCTGAGGTTGCTAGGTAACGACCCAAGCTGAGGTTGCTAGGTAACGGCATTGTGCCCATGAATTCTGACTTGACATTAGGGAGGTTTTCAAAATGGGTCATTTTCCAGACACTTAAAAACATAAACCTGTTGTCGAAAGTGTCTTTTTTTTTAAGTTCTGGTTTCTAAGCAAATATCTTAGTACACTTCAAATAAGATGACACTAGCTTACTAGTAACTTTTCAGCAAAATATAAGAGCTTGTTTTAAGTCAATAACTCCTTAATTTTGATGAAAAATAACTTTCACTAAAAACATTTTTCCCACATTACAGTGCTTTTTCATCGATATTAAGGAATTATTCTCTTAAAACAAGTTCATATTTTGAACAAAAATTACTTGTAATTTAGTTTTGTCCTAAATTAAGTCTACTAAGATATTTGAAATAGAAATTAAACCAAAATTACTTGATAAGATTTTGTGTTTTTCTCCTCAAAACTGAATATTTAGCTCCTTTTTTGTAACTTTCCCTAAAGTGAGCATGTTTTATAGAAATAATGACTTTAAGGTGTTTTTTTTTTCATCATTTTAATACAAACAGTCAGAGAAATAGTTTCACCTCATAGGTGTAAAGGCGTCGCTGGTCCGGGTCGTGATTCTGCACAGCGCTTGAAGTCTTCAACTCGCCTCAACTCGTTTGCGTTTATCGTCATGGGCTGGGAGGAACTGAAGACTGAAAGCGCCACACAGCAAAGCCTGGTCTGCAGCTCCGCAGGTTCCGGGTGGCAGTGAGAATTTCCCCCGCCGTCACAACAAGTCAGCCATCAAACAAAACCAAATGTCTCTCAGGCTGGAAAGTGACAAGCTGAATGTCTGAGCGACAGCCTGAGGAAGGCGCAGATAAAAGGAGCGACGAAGGCTGGGGAGCGAAAAGGTCATCGCCAAAGTGCGCCACATCACACGCTAATCAAAATCAAAGCTGCGTTACCATTAGAAGATTAAATATAACTCTACATCTCCACGGTCACCTTTGCATCGCCTGCTTGTTCTTTATCTTAATGTTCTCCATTCATCTTGCAGTTTTTACTGCGCTCTCGTTTCGTCGTCGGTCCCAAATTCCCAGGTCCATCCTGTCATTAATCACTCCATCATGACTTTACTTTGCCTTCAGGCACTTTCACTTCTGGCACTTTTCCCAGCTCCTCACATTTCTTCACCTGTTCTGTTACTACTGTAGAAAAAATGTCCCGAAAGATACTCACTCAGCTGTTTTTTTGTTTTATGAAAAAAAAAAATCAAATTTCTGACCTCTAGGGTGTTTTATATATCAGGTAAAGTTGGTTCAACTTGTAAAAAACACGACAAATGTAGAGTCATCTCATATTTGCAAAGAATTACTAATTTAGACTCGTTGGAGTAAGACGTCCTGCAGCTTGCTGACAGTGACTATCATTGATTTTAGCTTTCAGTTTGTCACCATAACTCACTAAATCTTAAATTATATTGACATATAACGGGATGCAGTGCTTTGCTATTAAATGTCAACCTTACAATAACGAGGCAACAAGGTCAAGAAGAAGTTTTAATAAACAGAATATAGTGAGAGCAAGGAAAGTAGGTCATTTATGCTAGCTTGACTTTGAAAATCTTACATGTAGATGTGCTGTGGAATTCAACGTGTTTTGGTTTAGTTTTTTTTTAATGGCAAATCTCATACCAACTCTGACAGGTGTTTAAATTAGCTAATCTACCACCGCATTGCAAAAACACAAAATCTTACCAAGTATTTTGCTCTAGTTTCTAGTGAAAATATCTTGTTATACTTACATGGGGAAATGTCTTGTTATAAGTGAAATAATCTGTCAATGGAACATTGTGGATGACTTCCTGTAATCTGTTCATAATTTAAAACCCTCCAGTGTCAAATAAAATTATTCAGCAAACAAGATTGAGTCAGATTTAATTCACAGTGATGTGAAAAACTAATTTCCAATTATTACAAAATGCTTGATGGCAGGTTTCTGTTTTTTTTTAAAAATTAATTAAAGCATCGTTTTAAAACCTCATTTAACTGGTTTTATTTGTCTTAAAATATTTGTAGTATGGAAAAGAAAGAAGGAGTTTTAATCTCATAGTGCTTCACATACATTCTGCCAAAAAAGTTAAGTATTTACACAAAGATCAAAGCATTAAAACTACTGATAGTGCAGAAATCTTCAGCCTTTCCTCATATTGATTCGTATTGATTGAGTTCTTCTGGATTTCTGAAGGTCTTTCTTTTTTGTCTTAGGATCTACGTTTTCCCTCCATTTATGGATTATTTTTATAGGGACTTTTTTCAATTTATTAAGCTACTTAATTTTGACTTATGAGTCCCTGATGCATAAAAAGGCTCCTGAAATTCATTTCTGAACATGATTTCCTCACAGGGCCATTATTTGTTCTTATTACTTCATTTGAGTTTATTAAATTACCAAAGACGTAAAGTCTGATTTTAGCATCAAAGTGATTCCCAAAGAGCTTTTAACTGGAAACCTGTCAACAGTCGATGATCAGATGAAGGATGATGCATCTCCCCTGTGTTAGGTTGTTTCTTCTCTTTTTTAAAGATATGAAGCACAGATGTTATAAATCAGCATTAGATATTAGTTTTAAACTGAAACATCTTTAATATGCTGCCACTTTATTTACATTTTAAAAGTAAAAAAAGCAGATTTATTTCAGGTCAGTGAACGCACCAAGTTGCGCTAATAAAAACACTCTTCGGTGTGGAAGTTGCTCAATAGGGAGAAAATGTACAAAACATGCATGAAGTCATCTAAAATAAACATGGATTTCCTATGGAGGCATGTCAGCTATTAGTTAAGGCTGCTTAACAGTAAGGATGCAAACCATGCTAATAGCTAAATCGAAACACTTTAATCAAACTCTAGTGCATTTGCCTGGAAAGTCCAGTTCATTTGGGGAAGTGTGAATGCAAAATCGAGACCAAAAAAAGTGAACTCTGCTCTGTCTACAAACTTAAGTGGTTTGGAAGCATTTGTGAATGTCAAGCGGACCATAAACCGCTCCAAAAGCATGAAGTGAACTACAGTGCAGGGCATTCTGGGTAAATAGAGCCAAAACAGACAAGTCCAGCGCTACAGGGAGCAATGGCTGAGATTGTTTTTACCAAAGACAAAAACAGAAATCCTACAACCCCAAAAACTTGAATTTTTGTTTACATTTTGTGAGGAATGAAGTTGTGCTCAGTGTTTTCTGCAGGGGTTTTCATGGCATTTCCTTCAATGGTTTTTGGTGCAAGTTTTTCAAAGAGTTTGGATCATTTGATACAGTGTGAAAGAAAACTGGAGCAGCTGAAAATGTAACAAATATTGCAACTTTGGTCCCCAAAAGAACTCAGCGTAACAAACTATCAGGTGTGAAAACACGTCAAGTCGTAACTCAGCACGGGTTGGGAAGTTCCTTCCCAAAAACCCAAGATTGGAAACTGACGAAATCTATGATCTCTATTTTCTTAGACATGTAGATAATACAAAATCTGGATTTAAGTGAATAAAAATAAACTACCGATGGTAAGTCAACAACAAAACACTTCTCTTTTCCAGCAGCCATTGTAGCGACCATGCTACAAAAACTAGCTAAGCAAAAACTAGCTAAGCAAATGAACTCAGCTTGGGTTGCTCGGTAACGGGCGGAACTCAGCTTGGGTTGCTCAGTAACGGGCGGAACTCAGCTTGGGTTGCTTGGTAACGGGCAGAACTCAGCTTGGGTTGCTCGGTAACGGGCGTAACTCAGCACGGGTTGCTAGGTGACAGCAGAGTGCCCCGCAAATATGACTTAATCTGGACGTTTTTGAAACAGCTCGTTTTTCAGACACCAAAGAACATTAACTTACTGCCAGAAAACGGCTGAGTGTTTTTAAGTAGGCGGTCAAGACTCAAATGGAAATACAAAAATGTGCAAAATGTGAATTTTTCAAATCAGGTCTTCTTTAACAGTAATTTGTCACTTAATTTAGAGAAAAACATCTAATAGTTGACTTAAGAGTAATTACAACTGATCCAGCTCATGTACTTTGAGTAATTCCTGCATCCATTCCTCTAAATCTGTGTCCTTGCATACCATGATTAATGAAGGAAAAAAAACAACTTCAGTGGCTCCAGAGGAGAAAACACTCTAATTGGTTTGGTAACATCACAGCAAATGACAACAAAGTCCTAAAGAGAAATGTGCAAACCTCATCTAAAAATGTCTGGAGCTGCAGGACACCAGCACCTCTCTCTGCAGCAGCATTAAGAAGGACACATGCCACCCAGCATAATGGCCTTTTCACCAATGTCCCTTTGGGAAGCACTTGTGCTGCATCAGCACCTGGACACAGTTTTCATCCCCAGGCATTTCTGAACAGCACAACCTAAACAAATACTTACTGCAGATTGATTTGGGAATCTGTTTAAATATAAATACAGCTTCAGAATACAGAAAATTCAGCTTCATTTGTCTTATTTTTTGCAGTATCAATGGGAGTTTACACCTTTAATGGGAACAAAAATGTTGAGGAAAAAGTTTCTAATAAATTATTTAACTTGTCGCCTTTCTTTAATTCACAGATTAAAATATTAGATTAATAAAATAATTCCAGCCCTGCAATAACTGCATAGAGGAGCAGAGCAAAACATAAAACTGTATTACTGAATTAAATTTTTGAATAAAGATATATAAACTTTTTATTGAGTAATAATAAAGGTTGGATTTGATATATTTTACCTGAAATCTAGTCAGTGAAAATATTGCTGTCTTTTTAAAAATTTAAACAGCGTATTTTTAAAATAGTGCTACATTAAAGTGGAGGATTGAAATTCAGCTCTAAAATAAATCAGCATGTTTTACTTATTTTCATAAAATTAACTCATTTAAACTTTTCATCATCAAAAAAGAAGACATCTCTTAATGTCATGGGTTCATTTTGTTTATCTAGTCACATTTTTTAAACAAAAACTTCAATGGCAGTAATAAAATCTACAGTAAAAGACAGAATATGCAGCATCAAAGCCTGAAATTATACAAATCCAGTCCTAAAATACTCCAGATTTTAGTTATTTATCTTGATTTGTTGGTTTTATTCCAGACATTAATGTAAAACAAATCTTAACTACAATAATGTTCTCAATGATTGTCCAAAATTAAATAAAAATAAAATAAAAACATGTAAACCAAATGTAATTTTTCACCAAAATGCAATCTAAATCTTATGAAGAATAAAAACGAAAGTAACATGTTTTTAATAAATCAAAACCAGCAGAATATCCATTTAAAAGTGGAGCAGAATCAATTATTGGACTCAAAATCAGTCAAAAACTTCAAATTTAAAACACAAAAAGTCCTAGTCGTTAACCAACCCAACAAGTTCCAATGTCATCAGAAACCAACATAAAAATAATCTGAAACTATTCAGATTGGTAATCTAATCCCCTTCTAATAAGCACAAATATCCAATCCAAAGATTGGACAAAACTACAGCAACACCCATTCAAAGTTAACAATACAAAACAGTAAATATGTGTAAATGTTCTCTGAAAATCACTCAAACAAAATACATGCAGAACAAATCCAGAATTTAAAACTGAAAGCCACTGCAAAAATCTTACAACTTAATACCAGCAACTTGTTGGTGCAAAACCAGTACAGAAACCTCATAAAAACCACCCTAACCCTGCTTAAGGTCTCATTCAAAAGCTGCTCAGCTGAGTTTTAAACTCACCTAAAAATCATCCAAAGAATCTGCTGGTCCAAATCCAGCTTTAAACCAATTTAAAACCAGTGGAAACCCCATTTACAACTGGTGGAGAATCCAGAATAGGTCTGAAATCTGTCAAAAACTAGATCCAGATCCAGATTAAAATTAATCTACAACAAGGTCACCACTAAAACTCTGATAGGCTCTTAATCCAGCATAAAGTTTGTTCAACCGCAGGAAACTGAATTTAAACAGGAAACCAGTATAATGTTGGTCCTGATCCAACAGGACGTGTGAAACTTCTACAAACCTAGAATAAAACTCAAGTACAGTTTCTTCTGAACCAAAATAAATAGAACATTGACAAACATATTTGATGATTATTGATGATTTCAACAATGGCGCTTAACAAAATGTGATAATTTTTACGTTTTCAAGATTTGAAGCACTTTGAACTGTCATATTGCTGAAATGTGCTATACAAACAAACCTGATTGATTTGTTGAAAGGAAGTAGATGAGGGTCTTAAATAAGGGAGCTGTGAATCTCACCTGAAGGTTTATGGTTTAAAAACACATAAAATCTTCAGAAAAACAAACATAATTTTTTAACTAAAGGCCATTTCTGTCTTAAACAAATGAAAACATATGAAAATGTGCTGCTTCTACGCTTTAAAATGATATTAACCAAACTGAAGAGTTTAAAGGCAAAATATTCTTGCTTTGATTTTGACAGTGAAGAAAAAAGTCATAACAGGAAAAGGTCGTCCTATCAGCTCTGTTCCTGTTTGTATCAATCAACTAATGACTGCCTTAAAGATCTATTGATTGTGAAATCTTGCATGCAGTAAACACCTTGAGGTTTGTGCTGCTTTCAATTAGAAATGAAAGCAGATTAATTCTCCTTCCTTTATCTCGTGTCCCTGCTCTCTGTCCTTGAAACGCGGAGCGTCGCTTCATGTGTGTCCTGCCTTAAAGTGTAAACAAAAACCCGGCAGATAGGAAGTGTGTCTTCTGCTGACTCCTGCTGCGGGTGCAAATCACACAAAAACTTAATTACTGGACTGGGTGTCACATAATTAGACCCATCCAGGCCTCGACGGAGAACAGATGCCTTATTTTTGTCTTTTTATAAAATCTAATTGTTGAAATGTATTTGATATTTCCAATAGATATTTGAAGATGCACTTCTTTAACGTGTTTATCTACTGAGATAAACAGCAGTTAATCAAGTGCAATAAAATTAGGATAAATCCTTAAAACTATTTGTGAGGTTTTGTGTTCTGGTTTCTAAAGCAGACATGTTGAAATGTAAAAGTTGGGTTTGCTGGAACTCAGTTAGGAAAAACGTTTGCTAAAGAGCCGAGAAAATATATGAAGAAACATGAAAAGTGTAAAAACATCCAGGGGTTAATCTAATCTAATCTAATCTAATCTAATCTAATCTAAACTGGGATCCACCTGCAAAGATAAATGTTTAATTACTCATCAAAGCATATGAATATAAACTATATAATTAAATGAAGTTACTATGCAAAGTGTAGTGGAATTAATACTTTTTTAAGTCGCATACTGAAGTATTTCAAATGGGAATGTTTTTCAAGGACATCAGTGTTTGTAGCGCAGACATATATATACTCTAAAAAATGCATAATAGATTGTTTTTTATCATAATTGTTATCACAAAAATAGCACAATAAAATTCTAAATTAGGGATGTCCAAAGTGTGGTGTGAGGGCCGTTTACAGCACTCTGGGTGATTTTATTTGGTCCTTTGTTTGTTCCACAGTTCAAGAATGGAGTGAATTTGTGATTAATTTGATATTTTTACATATAAAATCTGTTCACTTTTTATTTATTTTGCTAAAAGGCAAAGCTGTTTTCTGCTTTCATTGATTAAACTTTACGTTGCTCGAACTTTGTTGCCAAACATAAAAAAGGATAATAAACTTTCAATAAAGTTTAAAATTAATACAGCAACTATGTGAAACCCTGTTTATATTTTATCGCACTGGTTTACAGATTCCTTTTTTACAAAAATTAAGCTACTTTGTTTTATTAGAATATTGTCTTAAATTGGATATATTATTGAAGCAATAAAGACAAAAATCATCTAAAGAAATAAATCTTTTCAGTTTTAATTAAAAAAAATTAAGAAGAGTATCCCTTGATTTCTCTGAATTTAAAAGTTTGGTCTTGATGGACTCCATAGTTTGGACTCCACATTGCAGATAAAGTGAGCGTCTCACCTGTTTGTTCATGAATATGTAAATAAAAGGGTTGACCACCGTGGAGAACTTGGCCAGCAGCGACGGCGTGATGCTGGCCGCCGGCGTCAGAAGGTCTGTGGGGCCGAAGGTGGCAAGCAGAGCGGCGACGCCGTACGGCAGCCAGCAGACCAGGTAGCAGGCCACCATGATGACGACCATCACCAGGACGCGCTGCTCTCTGCGCCGCGTCACCACTGAGCTCACGCTGCGCACCTGCAGGACACAAGACGCAGCCCTGAAAATGCACTTACACTAAATAAAGTCACTTCAACTGTCAAAACACGTCAGTTTTGTCAAACCGTAGTAATTTTTCGTTTTGTTTACCGTTATGCCTGTCAGTAAAAGCTACTGCATGAACTAAGACTACCGCTAATATCAGCCTGTCAAATTTAAAGTTGATTAAAACTCGAAAAATACGAACCAATCTGAGGAGATTTTAACTGACAAGATAGTTCAAATAATTCAGAATGTTTCAGTTTAATATTTAATCAAAAAGAGGAAGTTCAAAAAGCCTAAAAATGTTGAGATAACGCAAAACATGAAATTATATGATCTTTCAACACTTTACATGAAAAAAAATAGGAGCAGATTTGTTTTTCTTCTTATATCTGGTGTTAATAGTGTCAAAACTGCAAAAACAAAAAAATCTAGTTTCTAACGCAAATATCTCATTACACTTGGAATAAGACAAAACTAACCTGCTAGTGACTTTTTAGCAAGATATAGGAGTTTGTTTTAAGTAAATATTTCCTTTTTTTAAAAATAAAAAACTACTATTTCCACTTGCAGATCATTTCATTTATAACAAGACATTTTTCCCACATTATAAGTGAAATAATCTGCCAGGTAAGCTAATATTTTTAAGGAACTATTTACTTAAAACAAGCTCTTATTTCTTGCTGAAAAATTACTTTCAAGTTAGCACCCTTGAAATAAAACAAAACAAAGATACTTGCACTTGGCAAGAGTTTTTGCAGTATGGATGAATTCCTGGGGTTGCTAGGCGACAGGCTGGGGCTGCTAGGTGACGGGTTGGGGTTGCTAGGTGACGGCGAAGTGCCTGTACAATGTGACTTAGCAACTGGGAGGTTTTTGAAACGGCTCATTTTCCAGACATGAACTTGTTGACAAACAGCTGGATAGTTTTGTTTAAGAAGTAGAGATCCAAATAAAAGATCGAAAATGTGAAAAATGTCAATTTTTAATAATATTTTTCCAACTTTAAGGCTTTTCACAATACTTATTGTGTGTAGGGTGTTTATATAATCTGCTTCTCTCTCCCTGAGACAAAGACTGTCACTCAGTTCTCTGTTTACCTGCAGAAAGCAAACGGCCTGACAGAAACCTGATGAATCAATGATTGTATTGATCCCCTGAGATAAGAACCAAACTGGATCTATTAGGACTTTTTCTGCTCCACCAGGGAGTTTCAGAGGCTGACACTTAAATCTGCAAGATCAGACTCTCTTCTGCCAGCATGAACGTTGCTTTCAGGAACGACCTGATGCCCATAAATACGGCACCATCACTTTAATATGAAAATAAACGGCAAGACGGGCAGAAAGAGTGAGAACCGGTCAGGCTGAACAAAGACGCTGCCAGCTTTCCTCTGAGAAATATCTGCTGACTTCTCAGTCTACAACCATCTTTATGCATGAATGCTCAATTTCTAAGTTAAATTGAGCTTTATATTAATGTGCAAAGCTTTGCATCAACATGAAGCTTTTTGTTTTTGCTTCTGCATTACTTTTCTTTTTTTATTCGAGAGGAAAATTACCCAAAACTTTTGGTTCCTAAAAGTTTTCTCAAAGAGTGAGTTGAAATATTCAGAATCATATTTTTCCCCTTTTTCTTTTTGTTGGACAAAAGTTAAACTTAGTCTTTTCAAAGTATTCATCCCAATTTAACTCTTTCACATATTGTTAGGTTACAACCACAAACTTAATACATTTTATTGGAACTTTATCACTGAAATTATTACTATAAACTATAATATTGTTGTTTTGAGACAATTTTCAAGCAATATAATGGTGGCGGCATAATAGTGCAAAAACTTAAATATCTAAAATAAATAAACAAAACAACAGAAACAAAAAATGAAATTATGAAATCTCTGTAAACAAAATTGTCCATCAAAAAGAGATACCTATTTATATGTACAATGTATGTATTAGCCATTGCTAACAGCTTCTACAGTAAATCTATAATATATATTGATTTTAAAACTGTAACTACTTCTACTAATAAAAACAATAAGAAAAATAATAGTACTTATGGTGCTGTTTTTACAATTGGTTATTATTTATTCATATATTAATAAAACTGTAGCAATGTTGACAATATTAATTAGCTTTATTTCACAACAAACCTACAACAAACAAACTGGATTTGAACAGGTTCTGGACTCAAAATATAATCGAATTTTTGGTTGAAAGAAAAACAATAAATCATGAAAATAGAAATTATTGAGCTCATTTTAATTTAACAAGTGATTAAGTTATTTGGTGGTGTTCAAACTTTTTATCAAAAAATGGTTACAAACTAAACTAAGCATAAAATATTTTAATCAAAGTAGAAAAATTATAATTTTTGCCTTATTACGAGAAAGGCAAACAATTTCCAATTTCCTTTGGTCTCATTTGAGAGAAATTATAAAGTAAAATCGGGTTTTGGTTCAACTCATCCCAGGTTTTCTTGGAAACTCTTGCTCTCTCATCCAATCAGCTCCGTCCAGCATCTGTGCCTATTAAAGCAGAAGTTTTTTCCATCATGTCCGTCTTTGACAGGTCAGCCTCTCGCCGATTATTTTCTGACCTACGTAACACCGTCAGTGTTGCCCTGAGCAACATGCAGCCTTTCAGTCAAGGTGACAGCTGCTGCGTCAGCTTAATGCCGAGCGAGTTCAGAGAATATTCCCACTTCCTGCAGGACACAGAGTTGGTTTTCAATAGATGCATAACCAGGAAAAACAACCGTATCACATTAAGATGAGGGACAAAGTGAGGTCAGTAACAATAAGGCTTCTGGGTGAAGTCAACGTCGGACAATAATGGGGTGAAAAGCCTAAAAGCAACAATCTAATTTTTGTTTTATGTATCTGGTGACCAAGTGTCAAAGATAAAAGGATATAAAAGCGTAAAGTCTACAACAGAAAAGCTTTATTCTTTTGTGTTTTTATTAAATAAACATTTTCATGATGAAATTACTTTAAAAGAATGTTTCAAAGGACAAAAGACAAGCATAACTCAAATATTTATCAACATTGAATGCCTTAGATGAGTCTTTTTCTCAACAGAAGAGACTTTCTGGAATCAAACTTTGGTTATTTTGTTTGTGGGTAAGCGGATTAAATGTGAAGTTTGTCAAAACCTGTTCATTTATTCTTTGAATTTATTTTGTTTAGAAGTTGTTTCTGCAGACATTAAGGTTCATTCACACTGCAGCCTGAAGTGACTCAATTCCGATGTTTTTGCTGGGCCGTTCACACTGCCAGTAAATGGACCTGTATGTGTTCTGCAGTGTAAACGACCTGAAAGTGTCCCGCATGCGCAGTAGAGGGCGCCATAGCGTCAGCGTTCTCAGTGTTCTGCCATAAGAAGAAGAAGAGCTCAGTGTTTGAGGAAGTAAACATGGAGGCTAACGGTGGAGCTTAGCTTATATAT
>CAEGAF010035043.1:0-14319 GCA_903067075.1 Micropoecilia bifurca | reverse complement strand
ACTCAGTGTGTTATAGTTACACATCGCTTAGCATTTGTTGCTGCGCGTTTGCGCAGTGAAGGAAAGACGAGACCAGCTGGACAGACAGGCTGGGAAATGAGATGCAGGTGATCGGTATCGGTAACAGAGCCAATGATCGGCCGATCCCGATCATCACCGATTTCACGGAAATGATCGGGTGACCGATCGATCGGCACACCTCTAATTACAACCACAAATTTCAATTTGTATTCCACATGTGTATTTTTTGATCGACCCCAGAAAGCGGTGTAGAATTGAGAAGTGGACAAAAACAGATTAAACATTTCCATTAATAAGAACTGAAACTTATTGTTTTAGCTCCAATCATCATCTGATTAACTCTGGCATTACCTTCCTGCGCAGTGATTTTCATCCCAACTGGGATTTCTCCCATTGAGCTCAATATCTTATGGTTGAATTTTAACTGGGCCAGTCAGCAAATAGAAGAGGTTGTGATTGACGAAATTGATTTCGTATTGAATTAACATCAACGACCACCCATTTTAGCTCATCACTTCTTTCTTTGTAGTGAGGATGTTTGCTTACATCACACACAACGTTGGGTAAGCTTCATAGCAAGAGAAATTTAAACCTTCAACCAAGTCCACACCTCCAGCAACCAATTGCTTCTCAATAGCCAAGAATCCAAAACAGAGTGTAGAACCAGGGTCTTATTTTTACCAGCAAAAACCAACAAAAACTACAATGATTTACAAAACTAAAATATACAAGAACAACTTAATTCTTTTGTTGAAAACAAAAGAACACAATCAAAAAATAGGCTCACCCAGAACAAGTATTGTGCAAATAACTAAAGTGGTTTTAAACGTGAGCATTTCTCATTTGGATTCTTTATTCCTGGATCGTATTTAGTGAGTTTTGCCTCGCTCAGTACAGTCTGAAAATACATTACGCAGCTTTTAAGGAGGAATCTAAGCAAGTAAATTAAATTCAGGCCTATGACTCGATCAGCATTCAGCTGCTTAGGAAGTAGGCAGCGGTGTCTGGGATGAACACAATAATAAGATTGTGCCTAAGCGGGTTACACAAACATACAAAGACTTGCATGCTCACACACACACACACACACACACACACACACACACACACACACACACACACACACACACACACACATACAAAATTAACAGTGATAATGACCCAATGAACACAACTGACGTCTTTTTCCAAAGTAACTAAATGTTCCCTAACAAAACTGGAACACTGATTGCATTAAGTCTGAAAAGGAGAAATTGTGTGTTTCTACACAAGTGAAGTGATAAACTAGAGATGGCTGACCTTCACCCAGCTGTGAAATTTACACGAGACTGACTAACTTCAATCTGCTTCACATCTTCACAGAGTATAGACATATGTAAGAAGTAACATCTTTGTAGCTGTACAGTTGGCCTGAAGTACAAGTCCCAGTACTTGTTTTTTTGTCTTTGTTAGGATTAAATTTAGGATTCAGCAAATTGTGGGATTTCGATTTCATGAATTCAAGTCAGAGGACATCTGGGAAGGTAGTTTTTTACCATTCATAGTTAAAAGGGATACAGTGTGCACTAAAAAGCTAAACCCTTGAATTAACTTACGGTGTGCATAACTCAGACAACTAACTTTAGGCGTAATATTAACATTGGATAAAATTTGAGCCTTTTGCAACCTCTAACAGGTTTTCTTCAATTATTACCCTATAATTAGCTCCACCAACCTTAAAACAAAGGAAAGCCCGCCCACAGTTGTATCGCTCTTCCTCAACACATACCACATGCACACACACAAAAAAAACATTTGTGGTTGACATTTTAGGCAAAATAAAATTACGGAGCACATTAACTGATGTCATGCTGAGAAAACCAGCCGGCCTCGCTGATGCATTCTGCTTCATATTTACCATCCATGCCACACAGACATCAGACACATCTTGCCAAACAAGCAGAGATTCTTCATTCAGTTATCTCTTCCACATGCAAATGACACATAAAGTTGTTTTCCATTCGCTGTAGACAAAACTGATTTGCATACGCAATTTAGGTTTATTAAATGGTTGCTCTTGACGTATATCCACAAATTGCAAAATACTCTTTTTGATTTACTCCCATTTATCTATTCATTTTCTCCACACCTTTTATAGCCTTTAAGAAATTTTCCATATGTAATTAGAAAAAGGGGGAGGGAAAAACAACAGTTGAAATAATTAGTTTTATAGCTAGGTTAAAACTAAATCCATGCCTACGATGTCGGTACTTAAGCTTCTATAAACTCCAGTTTCGCAGAATTGGACTAAATTGCAAAAATTACAGAATTTCAGAAAATGGAAAAATAAATGAATCAAGCCGCAAGGGAATGTGTCTAGACCACTGAATCTTTAACCAAAAATGTAAATTACTCGGTCAGTCTGGATCACTTACACTAAACCCCACATGCAACGCTGCACAGACCCAGGCTGGTTGTTAATGAGAGGAAAGAATGCCAAAGACTAGTTGGGTGAGATGCTATTAAGAAATACCAGAAAGGAAAAATGATTGGCTTTACTTTTACATTCTCAAAGTGGCATTTTATTTGGACAGTAAAAGTATGTAGATGTACTCTTGACATTTGTAACCCCCGCTCTTTCCTGTCGGCTCTAAATGGACCAGATTTCCTGTTTAGAGTCATGCTTCCATTCAGTGGGCTTTTAACTTTGCTGCTGGATCACATATGGTAGCCATCAGTCCAACTATATTTGGAGAAAGGTATCATTTGCAACACTTGCAGCACAATATGTACACACATGGTATTTGTGTCTTTCACTTCACAAGTCACTTCTTCTTGTCTGCAGAGACTAGTGGTTGAAAAGATGGGAAACCATCTCTTGTTCCCCCCTTCTCAATTTTGTTACTTCTGTTCTACATCAGAAGTAGATTTCGCACTCATGTACCTACACTTTTTCACTTTTAATCATGAATAAGGCAATAATTATGCTCAACTCTCAGATATTTGTTTTGACGCTCTTTTTGAAAATCTTTTTTTATCCATATTTCCATTGTTCTTGCTTCTTATCCTGGTTGGGGTCAGTCAGCTCTTTACAAAGTATGACAGATTAAAACCCCCGACCAAAGCAAATGTTGAATAGATTTAGTGAGATTATGGAAAGCTACTTAACATAATTTACTGCCAAAGTGGGTCAAAAACATCCAGGGTTGCTGCCTGCTGCAAGGTTAGTATGAACCAGCTCTGAAACAATAAGGAATGGTTGTAAATGATGCGACAGTTTAAAGGACAAATGAACCTCCATCGCCACAAACAAACTCTTGCTTTCATAGCACATCCGTGTAGATAGATTTGTTGTAAGTCTTGAAACAAATGAATCATCAAAAATATAAGAAGAATCAGTTTCAAAGAATTGCCACGTGTTGGGAAGGAAAGTTGTTTTGGAGCTGATGTTTTGAAATCTACCGCAGGGGAACCTAATCTGATGAAATGCTAGGCGTAGTCGGTTTTTCTAGGAAAATGCGAGGACGTTTAAAATGGTGTTTTGTTACCAGCTGCAGAATGGAGGTGTTAGATCTTGGGCTTTTAGCTCATATACAGTCCACTAATTTCTATAAGGCTGAGATGGAAGGTGGAGCAGACACTATAATCCTGGACTGGACTCTAGGGATTATGTTGGGATTGTCTGGGCAGCACAGTAGGAGCAGATTGGAGCTCCTTTCCCACACACATGACACCATACAGGGTGGGAGGTGTTTTATTTCATTGCCATCCAATTGGTTTGTTTGGGCCAGACTCCTCACGAAATTTTGTTTATTTATGTCTGTGCTTCACAATCCCGTGTTTTACATCAAAATGTAGCGACCCTTTTGAGATATATGGAAATGTAATAGTGACACGATCAATGAATATCCCGAAAAAATATTCATCTGGACAGAAAAAGAAGCAAAAATATTACAGTTGCTTGGGTACCCTGTACATCCAGTGTCCTTCGTGATACAAGTTTTCATTGCCAATGGCAGGGAGCCAGAGATTGTCTTCAGCAGCTGTTATGACTTCAGGGTAACAGCCTCTTGGTGCCTCAGGCAAATGTAACTGGCTTTTTACAGATACTCAGCTCATACAGGTGAATGACAGCTGCAGAATTGTGTCCTTGTGGAAGGACATCGTACTAAACAAGCTGCAAACTTCCTGTTGATGGTATAATGCCAAGGAAGACATTTCGAAACAGCCAAAAAGTTGCAAATCCCGAAGAATGAAAGTCGACTTTATTTCTTGCATCTGACCAGGAAGCAAAATTATTTTACATTGATGTTGTCCACTTCTGCCAATGACAGCATCTTAGTAAGACATCTAATTTAAGCCATAAATAAGTTAAATTATTTAAAAAAAGATTTCAAATGAATTTTCAAGATTACCCATGTTGACTTGTAAAATTGTTGTAAAAGTATTCTGCTGCATTTATTGTATTTTTTTTTACAAAAGAAAACTTGTAAAAGCTACAGTGAAAATGTAACTCTCTTCTGTCTTAAGGTTGGGTTCAACTACTTCAAATGTTGTTGATATTATTTTTCTGTTTTTCTATATCTATTTAACACTTTAATACTGTTTAATAACAGATTTGTTTGTGGTAATGTTTGCATATTTGTCGTATTTTTAGTTTTTTACTAACAAAAACTAGCCGTCTACTCTCTTACAATATGAACAACAAATCATTTTTACAGTTTAGCTGTAGCATAAATCGCCATTACAGACATTCCTCTGCAAACTGATTTAGGTCTCAATCATTTAATGTGCAATTTGAGTTGTCTAAACTGTGTCAACTTCATCACATGTTGCTGCAACTTGCGGCTGTGGTATCCAATAAGTCAAAAAGCACCCACCACCGCGCAGTGTCAGCAAATCGCTCTATCAAATCAACGTAGCTCTGTGTTGTTGTTTATCCTTTTCATTTTCTGGGACGCAGCTTCGCCATCAGTGTTTATGTGTTTCGAAGTATGATTACATCTGCTCATAATTAGAAGAGAACTCGCACACGTTGCACAAATAAGCCGACCTGTGCAACTCAATGCCATCCTCCTCACCACATCACACAGCCCAAGTCGCTTTATCTGCAACTCTGTCTCTCGTCACGTCTTGTTTTCTGGAGAAGTCGCATTCGGGTTTCGTGGGTAGTGTGACCTCCAGGGGAGCGAGGGGCTGTTTGCGCCGGAAGCTCTCGCAAAGATCTGCAGGCCACCGTCGTAATTACAAGGTCCCACCTACTCGCCTTCCAAACTCGTACAAGATAAGATGCACGGCATTACCGTTTGTCAGACACCCACAGAGAACGGGTAAAGGTGAGCGGGTGAGAAAGGAAATTACAGCCCTCGTAATTCGCCGACTTCACATCTAGCGACTGCATGCGTCACAGCTACTGTAAAACAAACACTTATTATGCCTAAGAGCCGCGACTCCGGTCCTACAGTAAGCCCACATGAAGCCCTGGAAACACTGGTTGTAGCAGTGGCACGTCGTAGCCTGCCAGACATAAAGCCAACAACCTCCATCACAAAGCCCACCTCTGTCCTGTTGTGACTCCCAACACAAAAAAGGATGCAAAGATATTTCTTTGCATCCTTTTTTGTTCATGGAGTTGTTTTTTATTATTATTATTATGTCTTGCTACACTCCAACTGTGTAAATTTTCTCTTCATTTTGGTTAAATGTAGTAGTTTGTTAAATGTAAAAGTTTGTTAAATAAAGTTTCATTTTGAAGTAAGAATCCCTGACTTGTAGTTTTCTTTTCTCCCTTGCTTCTTCTTCTGCCAAATAAAAAGTCCAAGACCAAGACAGAACTTCCCAAAGAGAGTATTCGAGAAACAAGAAAACATTTCAAAAGCCTATAAAAGTTACAACCTTTCAAACGTGATTAGTCTCTCCACCTTAAATTCTGCATGATCCAAAAATCTCTGTATGCTCTCAAGTGTTTCTTTTTCGTTCTTTTTTTCACAGGAAACGTTCTCACCATTCTTCTGTCCTCTCCCCCCCTGTGTTGTGTTTTTCCTCCTCCCCATGTGCTTCCTAAACGTGTGGCTCACGCGATTGGTCGGAGGGGGCGGAAAGTTGGCCAATCGGAGGGCAGTTACCAGGCAGCCTGAGCCCCTTTTGGAGGCTGACTGGAGGCTCTCACAGCTGTTTCATTGAAAAGCAGCAGGCCATAATAACAAGGGCCTCTCACCAGGCACACATGGGGACTAACGCACACAAAAGACACACAGAGAGGACTTGGTGCCAACAAAGTGAAGTTATCTGCAGAACTTCATCTGCATTTCTGCGTATTTAAATGCTGGTCTTTCATGGCTGATTGTGGTGTACACACTACTATACTTGTTTTGTCATCAATTCTTCTGTTAATGCACTGATTAAATCTTCATTCTCATTCAAAAGCTGTTTTCTTGTGAATTTCTACCAATAAAAACTGGTTCCAATGTGGACAACTTTAGATTTTGATTGTCCTTAAGGGGTTCTTCTCGTTTCCTGATGTGTGGAAGCAAAAACAGAGGAAATGAGAGGCCAAAAAATATTTATTAAAGTAAGAAAGTTCACCAAGTGTGAAAAATATGAAAAAAAAAGTTAGAGAAACAATGCCGTATATGCAGCAGTGATGCGTAGATAGCTATAACAGCTACAACCTGTATATCTCAAAGTAGTGACACAATAGAGCTGTCACTTCTCTCCCAAACTGCGCAGACCCTTTGTCTGCACTGATGAAGATTCCCTTGAGATGTTTGAACTGAATCTAACAACCCGGTTCAATAGTTCTAAATAACTGAGAGCGACTCGAGCACTTATGGGGCACACATATAAGGAAAAAGAGCTGTATCTGCATATCTATAGTTCTATCTGGCTGTGACTTAAACTAGCAGTGCATTATGTTGTTTTTAAAAGGCCAAAGCTACTTTATTTTTACACCTATCTCTGTAAAACCTGAAGCTAATGGACCTCCCTCTATGGGAAACATCAATTATGGGGTGTTTGGCTGCTACATGTGAGTGTGTGAATAATCGATGTCTCCTGAGGGCCACGCTAGTTCATTTTAACGTCCAGTTCTCCTACGTAAACAGGAAGACAAGTAAAGCTTTTTGTTTTAGACTTTTTGATGGAAAAAAACAAAACAGTTTTTTACTCTCTTAACTGAGCCTCTCTCCTTTACTTGACCTTGTTTTGATCAGCTTGTCCAAACCAAAGACACAGTGATTGAAGAGCTGAGTGACCCCATAGATTAGATAAGGATAACGAAGGCCATAAAAACACCTTGTTGATTTGTACCCTTCACTTTGACTTCTAACATAAATGTTGTTTTGAACTGCTTCACATCTGATTTAGCCTCCTCTTCTCCCCAAGTCGTTAGGCTTCCTGAACTGTTACTATTATAAAACTTACCAAAGCAAAAACACAAGTTCAATCTTAAAGAGCTATTCTGGGCCGAGTATAAATGTATCTTTGAGCATGTAGGATTACTCCTCCTATCACTGGAAAGAAAGTAAGTAGGAAAAGAGTTCTCTGAAGCATGCAGTATCATTTAGATTAGTGCAGTTTTAGCCTAAATTGCGAGATTTGGATTTCACCTTTTTGCTTAAGTTCATCCTGACATCAGAAATCATCACAGTTTGACATTTGGACAAAGACAATTCTGGATGCCCATTAACTGTCCTTGTCAGCTCTCTGGAAAATCTGAGGAGGCTTTGTTAGCGCTTGTTAATGGTTAATTTATACTTCCATGTTTTTTTCACCCCATGTTATGCAAACTAGTCAGAGAATCACATTAACAAAACAATAAATATTAAGAATACACTTTTGTGTTCTTTCAAATCAAACGTTTTCCGTATATTGTAAAAAGTTTCAGGATTTGACCCCACTCCTCATATTCAGTAGTTGCACAATGGTTTTCTGTGTGAGCCACCACAACATCCAATGCTCCAGACGCTCGGGACGTGAGAGACGTGTAGAGGCAACAGAAGGGCGAGCGTTCATTTGCATCGTGTGTTAAGCTGCGAGTCATCCGGACAGCAGATATAAGCCTGACGCTCTCAGCCAAACAAATTGATCGCAGTCTGTAACCTTTGGACTTTAGCCTTGTTAACCCCCCTGCTGCTGTTTCTACCCCCAATCACATCCAAACTGATGTGATTGTTTATCAAAGTTTGTTATTTCAGTAACTGCAGCATTTCGGTCCTTGTTGTACTTGCAGAAATTCTGCTCTTTGTGGTGTCGTTACCCCAAGAATTATGTTCTCAAAATTCAAAACATGGATTTTTTTTTTGGGTCCCCACATTGTTACTGCAAATCGCCAGTAAGTCAACAAATTGAAACATGTGCTTTTCAGTTTTGTTTTGGCAGTTTTGGTATTCAGGGATCGGGGAATACAACTAGACTATGAGTAACTGCCGACGCCGCTGGGCAGTTGTCGGGCATCTGGGTGCACTGGAGAACAATCCCTCAACTGTAAAAGTGATTTTGCTTGAAGGCAAAAGTCCAGACATAGAGATTTGTCTGTGCAGGCGATTTTATGAAGCTGCTGATGAGGTATCAAATCCACAGGAGGAAGATGAACGAGGACTTTTACTCACAAACAAGCGTCACGTGGGCCCACAGAAACAGAGATATTGTGTGTTTTTACCGTAAAAAGGTGGTGGTCCGAAAGAAAACCACCCCCCACCCTTCTGTTTCTTTCATTCTTACACCCACTCTCCTATACATTACGTCACCTTTGACAGGAAATGATGTGCCATAACTCGAGCCATTAAAGGCCCTTCTCCATGTCTTCTGAAGGGCTTTTCTTTCACACTCCCCCTCCCGTTCATCACCTGTGTGTATCCTTCTCTTCTTTTCATGAGTCACGTCTTCTCTTTTAATGAGAAAACGGTTTATGTTTCTTCGTGTTCCTCCCCCCCTCAGTAAAATTAGTGCACCTATGAGCAATCATATGGAAAACTTGGGCAAAGATACGTGATAAGATACTGCCCCTCAGTGGTCAATGAGGGCATTGCATGTTTTTTATGTTAACTTAAAGTTCATATTTTGTACTCTAGATGTCAGTATTTGACAGCAGCGGTGCTTTGCATGTTGATCAGCATTTAAACAAACGATGATGTCTTTTCTCTAATTTGTGTTTTAGGTTCCTCTTGATAAATTAATATTTTTGATGTGTAGTTTAACAAATTAAAAACTAATTGCAAAATTAGCATAAAATACATATAGTAAAAATATGTCAAGGTGCAGCGTTTATTAGATGTTATGTTAGTAAGAAGTCAAAGTCATTTTTGTGGCAAAAAAAGTTATTATAAACCTTAATAAATCAGTAGAAAACAATTTCTGTTCCAAACAATTGTCACAGCATTCTTAATGCATTTTTTTCCACTTATGTATTTGCATTCCTAAAAAAAAATATTACTATTTCAAACAAGCACCACAATAAGCCTATTTCCAAGAAGCTGAATATGATCGTCAGCTGTTTTTGGACTCAGCAGGTTACTAAAGTAAAGGTCAAAGGCTGAGTCATTTCCAAGAGCTCGTCGTCACCTTCACATAATGAGCGGGAAGCTATTGCCCCCCAATAGCAGGCACTGTAAAAGCCAATTGCTACCTCTGACCCCTCTGCCTAAAGTTGCCCTCTTCCTGCTATTGATCCCTCAAATTCCTCTGATGTTGAGAGTAAGTGTTAGAATTTCCTTTCAGATAAAGGCATTTCAAGAGTCATTATCCACAGCTGCCTCAGAGCTTGTGTGTGAACATTCCCTGCATAGCAAAGGGCCTTGAAATGGATTGTCCTTCTATTTTGAACCGTCTCACTCCACACATAGATGTAGAATTGGCTGGACGAAGTTAATGAAAGAAGAAACTCGCCTTTGACACATTAGGAGGTCAGATTCACGTGAGGTAAGTGGGCAGATAAATAAGACAAATAAAGATAACATTTATTTGTTGTCAACATGTTTCAATGTTATATTGGTTATGCTAAAGAATTCAAAAGCTGGTAGAAACAAAATCAAAGAAAATCTGATTTGAAAATCTGATTTTAAAATAGCAATGAATAGCATCAACTCAGCATTTAGTGGCGTTCTTTATTCTATTTCTTAAAGCTCTACTAGCGACTTAAAAAGTATATAGTTAGTATTTAAGGCACTCTGATTATTTTAAGAAAATAAATGTAGTTCTTTTCCAATAAATGTCCCCCTTTCCCTCCGTAGAAAAGTGCTTACTCTCTTGCTTGGGTTCTTTACCGGTTTTAATCTAAGTAAGTACTAGGCTACTCCTGCCAATATTTTTCCACATCTGTCAAACCAGTTTGAGACTCAATCTCCTGCAAACCAGTGACTCTTTAGGGATGATACTGATTATGATTTTTGGTTTCCATTGTCACTTTCTGTCTATTTTAATTTGCAAGCAGGTACAACTTTAACAGAGGAAGCTGGCCTGAGGACAGATGGCAATGCCCTGCAAGATGTTTCCCCATTTGATGAGGAAAATGGAAGTGAAAACATGAAGAAACCTGAGGAGGAATTGATGATGCACAGGAGTGACGAAGAAAAGACGATCGCAGTAATTTATCTTTCTGAGGGTAACATGTGGACGTTAAAGAAGAGGGAATTGCAGAAACCCTCTCACAAAAAAACAAAACAAACAGGCAACCATAAAGAAATGTACAATGAAACACTTCCTTTAGTCACGTTGTTCACACATTCAGAAATTTGTGGCACTCTGTCTCAAAATCGTTCAACTTGCCTCCATCACCAAGACCTTGTCCGTTCGATGCCTAATGTTTCCAAAACTGCTTCCTCAGACTCAAAAGTCAAGCTGAGAGAGGAGGACAAGCATCTCCTACATTTAGGAACAGAAAAAAAACAGTCGCCCCAAAGTCTTTAATGGACATAAACACAGACCCTGAGGTTAGAAAGAGTGAATTCATCACAACACGGGCAGCAAAGCCAAAACCAGCAGAGCTAAGGTTCATCCTCACCAGTTTAAAAACAAAGGAAGGAAATCATACACAGAAATTTAATAAAAATACACCCACTGCAAAAATGGTCCATTTTACCCCAAAGCCAAAAACAGTCCTACAATTGTTACGCATATGGAAAATAACGCCATATTTATGGTCGAGCATAACAAAGTATCTCCTCCCAAGCCACAAGGAACCAAACCTTCACCCAGACTGAAACGTTTACCAACCACAGCACCATCCACGTCGCCAACGGAAACCAGCAGGATTAGCAAAAATAAGGAACCGTCTAAAGACAAAAGGAGGAAAGACAATAAAACATGAAAGCCACAAAAGAGGAAGAATAAAATACCAACACTCTTTCCTCACTTCATGGATGACTACTGTCCACCTATGTGTGCATGTTATGGCAGTTAAAGCTTTTAAGAATATGGGCTGGTAAATGAGAGCATTTCAAATCTACTCATTATAAATAACGATCTCTGATGCGCCTCGCTGATTCCAAGTCATAATCCAATACTCTTTACCGTGTATTTACTTCAAAAGACAATTTTAGCAGTATTTTGAGTGTGTCCCATCCAGCTCACTCACCAGTGACATTCCACTATCTAGGTTTTCCATCACAGTGACAAATATTTTGCCCCAAAGAGAGTTTTCTAAAGATTTATCAGCCTAAGCAATATGCTCACATCTTTTCCTGATGATGATTGCTAATGGCTTACTGAAATGCTATGCTAAGGCTTGTTATCCGTTAGCACACATTTTAATGCATGTCTCTCAGTTTTCTTTACCAATATTGACAAAGGTGCATCGGTCTGAGTAAAAATAGATCAGGATCTCTTCCTCCTGATGCACTGTCCCCTCTGCACAATCTACGTACCCTGCACCTGGATTATAATCAGCTAGCCTCAGTACCTTTGGAGTTACCACTGTCCATAAAGGAGTTATATCTTAGAGGAAACCACCTTGAGCAACTTAGCCGAGGGGTTTTAATGGCAAATCACAGATGTTGGTGTTGGATCTCAGTGCAAACAAGTTGAAGAGCAAAGGCCTTCTTAGAGATTCCCACCTTAATGCGATACATTTGGAAAGCCTAAACTTAGAAGGAAACAAACTAAAGCAAGTGCTGCAAAACCTGCCCAACTCTCTGAAAACTCTAAATCTAGAAGGCACCTTGGACAACCACTTGGGACCGGCAAGAAATGCGATTTTCAAAGTATCCACTGGTGCATTTAAGGCCTTGCATCAGTTAGACCTGTGTCACAACAAGTTGCACTAGTTGCCCAGGCGACTGCCTGAAGGCCTGCACTCAGTAGCACTTGCACACAACAAGATCGAGTCCGTGCCCAGCAACGCGTCCTGCTGGGGCAGTCAAAGTCTTAGTCTCAGCAGACTTGTGCAAGTTCGTCTGGAGCACAACTTAATTGGCATGGGGAAGCTGGATGTGTGCGCGTTCAGATGTTTACGTGGAACGCAGGTCGTGCACTTCCACTGAATTTACAAACCGTGGAAGTTTTAAATAGATCTGCTGCTGCAGGACTCGGCCCTGTTTTATATCGACTCCTCCACTTTTAAACAAAGACTTCAGCACTCAGAGGCCAACTGTGAAAACAAATGACCACATTTTATTATGTGTAAAGTTCAGCTCATTGTGTGTGACCAGCCCATGTCTTCCTCTCTGACTGTTTTTGTGGCAGATGGTTTTCCTTGCAGGCGTGTTGCTTTGCAGTGGTTTGCGTGACACACCGATGTCACTTAGAACGAACTGAAAACACAGGAAAGTCCACGAGGATCCAGCTTTACTAAAGGTTTGAGACCAGATGTCATTGCAAATCAGTGCAATTATGTTTTGTTTTTATTTTTACATACAGTATTTTGTACTATACTTTTATGCCAATGCCTTTGCAGCATGGTCAAGACATTACTGAAACCTTCAAATTTGATTGATAACTTCAAAAGCAATGTAACTTTTGGTTTTATATACGAAACAAAATCACAATGACGAACACTGAAGTTTCCTTTTAGGTTGTCTCAAACAGAGTTTGGGCTTTTCTTTAAGCTTCTTGTATTTGATTATCCATTTGATAGTAACATGAATGAGATAAAATACCAAACAAGCTGTCAGCAGCTCCGATAGCAGATATTTAAAGAGTTAGTTTTTCCACCAACAAATTAATCGTAGCCAACATTTTTATTTATCCAGTGCCAGTTTCTCTGGAAATTCCCACGATGATACAAAAACTCAATCTTGTGAAATATCAGAAGGTGTCTGGCAAATAAAAAGCTTCATTAGCATAAATAAATATTTAATAAAGTGACAAACATTTTTAGGAAGTAAATTAAACTGAAAACAAAATAGCAGATGGATTTGTGATGGTGTTGGCGTACAGAAACACAAATTTTAATCCATTTGTTTCTAGTGAAGACGTTCCAAGATGTGAAGATGCGATTTGAAACAAAGCCACAAGATGGTAGTGATGTACAGGAGTTAGTTCTGATAATGACAGCCTTTAGGTGGACAGGGAGAAACTAAATCTTCAGATTATGAAACATTTTCATAATCACCGGTAAAAACCCTAAAGTGATTTCCAGAAGCTCAAAGATATGAAGAAGAGAAAAAGAAACAAGCATAGACTTTAAATAGTTACTTTAAAGTAAATGCAAACATACACCTAATATCTTCTTATTCAGTTTGGAAACCTCACAAATTAGAAACATCCAGATTGAAATTTAAGATAAAATATCTAAATGATAAGTTAATACTTTTCATATGGATAAACTGCAACACATTTTGCAGCAGGAGCATGAGCCCACGTGGAGGTGCTCAGCACTTTTCTCCCCCCCCCCCTTCTCTGCCTCTAATAAGTTCACTCATCGACGTGGCATTGCACCCACAGGGTCTGGGAAAGAAGAACAGGAGGAGGGGGCAAGGGGGAGGGCCGAGGAGAGGCGGAGGGAGGGCTCGGAGAATGGATCCAGGCTCCACCAGTTCACGCTGCAAGTGTCCAGAAGGGAAGAGCTTCGGTTGGGGCAGAGAGCTCACCAGCACCTCCCTACGGTCCAGCAGGACCCCAACCTGCAGCACGAAACCTCTTCTACCTGCAGATACCTTCTGCTTTACTCGTTCCCGGTCTCTTTTCTGCTCGTCTCCTCAAAACAAACTTTATTTCGATGACTTATCGTGAGATCAAACCACTATGAGTACGTCTGCAGACTTTTAGGAGTACAGTACCTGCACAGCTGTTTTTATAGTCGCCTCGGGGGTGTGTGTGTGTGTGTGTGTGTGTGTGTGTGTGTGTGTGTGTGTGTGTGTGTGTGTGTGTGTGTGTGTGTGTGTG
>CAEGAF010035031.1:0-26841 GCA_903067075.1 Micropoecilia bifurca | reverse complement strand
CTTACATTCTACATTTTTATAGTATTTTATATTTTTATTTTTATTGGTAACTTCATCTGTGTGTTTTTGTGTATGCTGCTACTGCACAGTAATTTCCCGCCTGGGATGAATAAAGTACTTCTATTCTATTCTATTCTATTCTATAAAGTATTATGAATTTGAATTTGAATAGTACATAACACTCTTAAGTACAGTGTTAGTCCAGTTTGACCTGTAGGAAGATTTGAATGAAAAAATAAAAGAAGACCTCGAACGGCTGATGATCTAGAGAGGTTTGCAAAGAGAAATTGTCAGAGATCTTCATCTCTTTTTGCTTTATTCCTTTTGAAATGTGAACAAATACTTAGTGTTTCCCTACAGCAAAAAGATAAATGTATAAGGCCATATAATGTAATGGTTCTACTGAAGTAGGAAAACAAATAACAGTTACTGGAATTTTTGATATTCTAAATAGAAATTTTAAATCAAATTTGCTTTAAAGCTTCTTAAACATCTTATATCAGGTGTACAACTAAATTTGTCTGCATCTCTAATTGTATGTCAAATGTATAAACACTTTATGCATTTAAGTTAAAAATCTTATCTATGATCTTGAATGGTTGAAAATATGTTGAAATTGTTACTGATTCAGAAAGAACACCTAAGAGCGTACAGTGAACAGAGACTTTTTATGCATGAGCGTAAACATATGTCTCTTGCTGCTGTAGTCAGCAGTGTCGAGGGAGCAGAGAGACCTAGATTCTTCACTGATATCCACCATCAATGGGTACATCCAGGTTAGTGGCAGGTTCAAGCCTGTAGCACACTGTCCCTCACAGGACATGGTTTTTATTAACGCAACCAGCAGAGGGCGCTAACACATCTTCCTCTCTCCTCCCCCCCGGGGTAGCACGAGTCTGAGAGCGAGAGGACAATCGTGGAAGGGGTTCAAATGCGAAAGGTCAGACTCTCTGTGCCGCTCATGCGTCTCTCCACTTCCGATTTTTGCATCTGAAAGGACTAATGCCACCCTCTTCTCATGTTGTGCTTCCGTACAGCTAGGTGTAAACTTAAATATATCAGGTTCAAGAGATGTACAGTTTATTTTTAAGAACCAGAAGAAATGCAGTTACGAACAGAATGTGTAAGAATCTGGTCTTGAAGACTATTTAGAGGCAGTCGGATTTGTTAAGTATTCTTTCCTTGCCTCAGTATAAGTTATATGTTTTAAAAGTTTTGCTTGCTGTCTTTAACACTGGAATGCACACATGCATGATCTTAGACTAACAGGTGTTTTTGTTCAGTTTTTCATTATAGAAGTTCTTCTTTGCTAGCACAGGACAGTTTTGGTCACGTTGCACCAAATCATTTTGCATGAACGCCTCTCTGTTCTTTCCCATCTGTTGTGTTTAACACATTAGTGAACTTCATACAATGCATGTCCACCGTGCAGCAGTGTGATGCCGGCGTACAGGGAAACTGAACAAACCCACACTTTTTTTGTTTTTTGTTCTTTTCATTCTTCACAGAAAAGAGCTAAGAAAATTGAGGGTGACTCAATTTATATCAGACATAGCCTGTTAATGCTGGAGGTTTGTATCTGTTTTGGAGCTCTGGAGTTGCATTTTTCTTGCTCTTTGGCACAACTGGCTGCTGCTGTTTAATCTCACGCTTGCATGAGGCATGATTCACACTGTTTCTTTCATCAGCAATAAGTAATTGTCTGTGTGGCAAACTGACTTGGTTGATTCAGGAGAGTGCTGCTGAACTTTTAAACACTGGTTTACACAAACATCCTTTACTTTTTGATCCATTTACTTGCTCTAATTATGATAAATCACAGGAATAAACTGTTGACCATAATCTGCGATGATGGACATTCAGCTGTTGGGAAACTACTTTTCATAACAGTAGATACACCATACTTGAACAGTAAACTAGATATTTACATACCGTTATCCAATATTGGTGAAGATTAACAAAACAGAATAAAGAAAGGAAAAATAATTTTGAGAATTTTTTAAACAACTGTTTGAAGTTCCTTATTTAAGTAATTTACCCACTATGAGATTAATATGCTTTTAAAAATGTTGAGTACAACCAAAAAATGATGTCATGGCTTTCTAAGCTTCCAATAGGGTCACACTTTCTGACTTTCTTTAGGTGCCATTGTGTGTGTATTGCCAGGCATCACCTCAAGCACATTGCTGTGGGAAAGTCGAAAGAAATCAGCTGATTTCAGGAGATATCGGGAGAACTCTGGGCTCCAAAAGTTAGATCCATTCTTGAGTATAATTTGCAGATGCATGAAGGTGCCAGTTTCATCTATACAAACAAATACAAGTATAAGCACCATCTGAATGTCCACTCATACCATCCAGGAAGGAGACATGTTCTGTGTCCCAGAAAAGGACGTGTTTTGGTGAGAAATATGCTCATCAGCTCCAGTACTAAAGTGCTGGTTGAAGCTGGAAAAAAAGTATCATTATCCACGGTAAAACCTGTGCAACACAAGGTATGAGATCACTCCAAAAGCAACAGAAAAACATGCAACAGTTTGGATGAGTAGTAATGGATAAATATCTGAATAATAACACATTTCTTGTTTATCATAAAAAAATTAAGCGTTGAGCATTATAAACATTGCTATATTTGTAGAAAATATGGGGAAGCATTGTAGTCTGATAACACTATTCCAACTAGAAAGAACAGGAGTGGCCGCATCATGCTGTGGGTGTGTTTTGCTTTACACAATTAGATGGCATTTGAAGAGAAAATCTGACATGGAAATATTAAAGCATCTTCTCGAGACCTCTTTCTTAAAATAAAGCTCGGGCAAATGGGTCTTCCAAAGAGCAAATGACCCAAAGAGTTGCAAAGAGACTTAAGAACAAAAAAGAGTGGGCTTCACAGCACTCTGTTTTTAGACCTATAGAAAATATATGAGCAAAGCTGAAAACAGATGTGTGTGAGCAAGGTGATCCACAAACCTACCTCAACTATACCACTTTTATCGGGAAGAACTGGCCAAAATCCCAGTACTTATTCTGAGAAGTTTGGGGAAGAATACCCAAAACGGTAACCCGAACCTAGGTTATACAGTTGGAGAGAGAATTTAACCAAATACTAAAAACATGTATGCAAGACTGTGAATTGTAAATTTAGTCTCATCAGGTCCCACCTTTCCAAAACTGGGGACAAAATCTGTCATCAGTGTATGTTTGGTTTATAGTTGATCTAGCTGCTTCGTTTTTTTTTTTTGTCAGATATAGATTTATACTTGACCATCAGTATTCTCCTGATTCTGCTTTTGCTCATTGTCTTAATTACCATAAATGCTCTGCACTTTTGCAACAGTTATAACTAATAAGTCACTGGCTGTAGAATAACAATCACAATAATTTAAGTATTTTGTTTTGTGTGATGTGTAGCCAACATATCGTTTGGAGAAACGTTGCTTTCAAGCACAGCAACCTTTGTGTGAACCTTTTATACAATCTGCAGTTGATTTTGCAATGCGGCTGCCACCATCTTCTTGACCATTCCAACTTGCTGCCAAATGTTGCCAAATTAGCGCTTCTTCTGTCGCATCTGTTCATTTCTTCCAAATGAACGTGTCTCTTCTACTCGGGCTGCGTCTTCAGCAATATCGACCATGGCCGCCGTCTTCACTTCTCCTGCCCCTTTGATTTGCAGCCTGTTTTTCTTGATGCTTTTATTGCAATTTCAATTGCTGTGGAGTTGAAATCCGTACTGATCGATTTCTGCTTGTTTGAAACTACAAATCGGTCAGCTGCCAGACTTCATATGAAGTTTGAAAAGCACCGCTGACTACCTGCTTTGAAAAAGCTAAGCATTTGTACTTCTATGAAGAAGTACAAACATCTGGATTTATTCCCCCACCAACTCCCCCTAATATTTTCCCCACAGAATTACCTGCTAACTCCGCTTCTGCTTATTCATTAAACCAGACTCACAACATCGTAATCTTATGCTTTTCTTTTTTTTGTCCTTCTATTCCCAATATCCTTCTCTTTCCATGCATCGATCATTGCCATGGTCCCTTCCATTTATCACACTCTCTGTCCTTCCCCCACAACACTTCGTCCTTCTCCTCTCAACTTTTTCTGACTCGTGTAGGAGTTTGAAAAGCCTCAGGAGGACCTGCTCAAGCACCACGCCAGCATCAGCGAACTGAAGCGAAACTTCATGGAGGCCGTGCCGGAGCCGAGGCAGAGTGAATGGGACAAGCGTCTGTCCACACACTCTCCGTTCCGTACCGTGGGCATCAATGGCCAGCCGCTGCCCAGTGCAGATGGGGTAAGTCCTGCGGCTATAATTCCCTTTTTAAATTTGAATCTTCCGGTTTTGGAGTTGGAGGGAATTTTGTCGGTTCTGAGCTGGCACATTATTCTGGGGCGCTGTGCAGTCGTGTATCAAATAAGTCTCTATTTTGCTGTAAACGTTGCATAAGATTTCAGTTTTCTTTAATAAATCTGCCAACCATGTAAAATGATAGAGGAAGGGCTTGGTCTCTTCCAGCTGCTTTTCTTGATCATCTTCGTCTGATACTGTGTGCAAAGTGAATGCATGTACTTCTCTGATGAAACTGACGGCACGTGGTATGCAGCACATGCATGTGTATGAAGGACTGCAGTGGGACTGGTGGAACGAGGCCTGGTGCTTTAGTTCTCTCACTGTTGAGACAGACAAGCGTGAGGCTTCGGTTGGGGTGGTTCTCCAAACTCTGAGAAATTGGGTCTTAACTGCACTGGATCTGTCCGAACTCCTGACATGTTTGTGTTGCATGACTGACAGACCTGACTCAGAAAGAGTAGCGCATGACTAAGATATGAGCAGTTTTCTTGAAGGCTTGCACGTCCTAACACAGAGCAGTGCTTCCTTTATTCTCCTTTCCTCTCCTCCTCCTCCTTCATTGCTTTCTTTCTGCTTCTGATCCACTTTCTTTGCTTCTGCTTTAGTTCGGCTGTTGTGTTTTATAAATAAAGTTTCATCCACTTTTGCATCTGAACCTTTAGTGCCTTGCAAAAGTGTTACGAATGTTTCACATTACAAATGCAAACTTTATCGTATTTTACTGGAATTTTATGTGATAGAATGATGTTCCACACACTTTGAAAAGGAATTAAATAAATTAAAGATGAACAGATGTACACTTGTATTCAGCCCCACTTACTCTGATGCCCCCCAACAAATGCACTTACAAGTCACCTACAAGGTAGAGTCAGTCTGTTTGCAGTTTAATTTCAGCTGGCCTGAGAATTTGTTGATTACTAGTAGATGCTTCCTCCACAAATCTGAGAATGTTGGCAGGACGGAAGACATTATTGAATGACATGCTGTAACATCACACTTAAAACTTACCATGAGCCATAAAGGAAAGATGAAATATCTGGAAAAAGGTCAGAAGAGACCAAATTAAACATTTTAGCCCACATGTATCTCTCTGCATAGCTGAAAACTAACGATGCACATCAACTTAAGCACAGCATCCTGACAGTGTAACATGGCACCGGCACCATCAAGCTATTAAAGTGTTTTTCTTTAGCAGAAGCAGGAAATGATGAGCACAATTCAAGGCAATCCTGAAAAAAAACATGTTAGAAACTGCAGAATATTCAAGACTAAAATATTCAAGACTAGAGAGAAAGTTCACCTTCACACAGGAACATGACAAATAGTGCTATAATTGAATAGTTGGGGTGTCAAAGTATTCCTACCTAAATCATGATAGGAATCTATAGAAAGATGCAAATATTGATGTTGACTGGTACATCTTCATACACATCAAAATTATTCTCTACTTCATGTTGTTCTCTCACACAAAAACCCAGTAAACTACATTGATGTCTGTGGCTGTAATACGTGGTTGATGGCTTACACTTTCATCAACATGCGGTTGAATCGTACAGAAAACACAACGGGGAAATGAAACTGGGCCCATGCACTGTCAACAACTTACTGTCAACAATTATCAGCTCGAAACATCAAGTATCCTGACAGAAACTGCTTCTAATTTTACACAATTTGTCATTCTGTGTTTACTGTGACCGGGGATAAGCCATCTAAGCAGACAGATTTTTATTTAATTTGGAAGTACTGCACTGGACTTAAATATATTAAATATACCATGATCAACTCGCAATGCTGAATTTATTCTGGCTGTGATTGAATTGATTGATTTTTATCTCTGAACTTTTATTTCATGTTAATTGTGTAAATAGACATAGGATGTGTGAATCACTTTGTCTTTTCCAAACCAATATGAAACACTTAGACGTGGAAATTAATGAGTGCATGTTAAAATGCATGTAGTGTTGACATTTCCATACTCTGAGTGACAACAATACCATTCAAAAATTTAGTTCACCAGACTTTATAATTTCAATAGGAAGACACTGCGAAATGCTAGCAGTTCTATATCCATCATTGCAGACTCTTCAGAAATCCTTCCTCTTATCTCTCTTCCTCCCTCCCTCCTCCTCCTCCCTTCTCAGTTTGTCATCCGCCTCCCACGCGGCCCTCTGCTAGACTTCTACTCCAAACGCAGCTGAGGCTGGGGGGGGGGCCTCCTCGTCGCTGCCGAGTCCCTGCACAAAGGTGTGAATGTGACCCACGGAGGCAGCGCCTCGCTCATCTATCAATCATTCTCTAGCTTTCTTCCCTATTTTTCTCTTCCTCCTTTCGCCTCTTCTGCCAACACCACTTCAGCATTCTTCACCCCCCCCCATCCTCTGATCCACCTGAGAAGCTGCCCTTTGCTCAGACATCTGTCAGAAAAGACTTTGATTCTTTGGTTCCCGGTGCTGCACAACCTCCTGGTTTCTCCAGCCAGAAACAGACCTCATCTGTAAAGACTGATCAGGACTAGAATTGACTGTTTCACATTTTCTCTGATGGAGTTTAAAGATAACTGCAACTTAAAGTTTTAAAAGCATGACCAGATCACTTTGAGCCTGTTTTCTACACATGCTGGGTGCGTTTATATCTTCAGTAGTTTTTAGGATTTTTGTCTTTGGATAAACTGATCACTGTGACTTTTTTCTGAACACACACACACACACACACACACACACAACTTACAACCTTGAATGACATGTTTCTCATATTCTTTCTCATAGAGTAGCATTTCCTGTTGTAGGAAACCTTGAGGCAGCTCAGTTGTAATACATTTTTGTCCTTCACTACAACAGAGTTCTTGTTGCATGATATTTCGACAATCAACTTAGACCAAGGAATAAAAGACATTCCATAAACAACTCGGTCTATCTCGTTTTATTGGGTTGGACTTCATCTTAGAAATACCTGGTCCTAAACATTAAATTTATTCAATGCATTGTTGTTCTAGTGTTTTGTTTTCTCTCTCTGCTGTCAATAACAAATAGAAAATGAACAATGGGTTGACCAAAGTGCTTTAAAGTCAAGATAAACAAGAACACAAAAAAATACAAACCAGCAAACATTAAAAACATATTTAAGTATAGCAAAATGGCAAATATTTGTTCAAGTCTCCTGTTCTATATAAATCACACCAACAACAGGGGTCCGGAGTTGATCTTAGTCAGGAGCTTTGACACCATGCATTTAAAAATGGATTGAATATGTCCCCCAATAGCCCTAATCCTAAATAATGCATAAGTTTCATGTTTTATATTAGTTCAGTATGAACATTATTGTAAAAATAAATTCACACAAGAAAAGAAAAACTTTAGGGTGCAATTTTATTCATTTTTTTTATCAATAAACCTCATATGATTCTTTTGTCCCTGAAAATACATAATGTGGACTGTGGGGGTAAAGTTGGAGAATAAAATCTACAAACAAGATAAAATCTACTATTTTTATCTAAATCTTTGTTCTTGTGGTTCAGCAGCTAACTGTATCACGAATAGAAATGATTAGAGAATGGCTTGGAGGCTTTGTCTTTTCCAGTGAAACTGATAATTTTTATTCAAGAAAACAAGGAGACTGAATCATTTCTGTTGACATCCCATGTTCTTATATCTCTGTTGTTCGATGGAAATGGCATGCAAACATGTTCTTATGATTCGTGTAAATGTAATTTGTTATTCACAAGTCTTTGCCTGCTCATGATCATAGTGACTGTGTTTGTCTTTTTTTAGAGTGTGTGCATTAGTCCCAGTTGCAAAAGTTCAGAAACAAAAAGTCTTCGTGAGGATACCAGGAGTAATTTTGGGGGTGCCGAGGCATCCGGGCTCTCTGAGAGCCGTCAGAGCGAGCCTGACGTTGTCGAAGGCCTCAGTTCTCCCGTTGAAGAGTCATTGTGCGATCCCGAGGAGGTTGTGGTTTTTGAGACTCTCCTGGTGCCACTCGTAGAGGTGGAAATGGCGCAACTGGCTCCCCCCGTTGTGTCCAGCTGTAAAGCTTTAGATAAGATCCCGGAGGAAGAAGGAACATGTCTCGTAGCGCCCGAGTGCTCCGGGGGAATAGTTGGACTTTCCCCGCCTTCCTTTTTCTGGAGTGACGGTCCGAAGGTCATGCGCTGCTCCCAGGTAGTCTCAAAGGGGGGAGATGCTGTTTCTTTTCTTTCTTGGCCTTCAGCTTCCACACTTGCTGACTTCTTTGCAGCACCAGAACAAAAGAAACTAACACCAATCTAGACAAAAAAATCAATGCTGCAAGAGCGGCAGTAGAGTTTAAAGTAAACGGAGTGTGCTGCAGAGGTGTCGCACGGTGACGCTGCAAGATCTTGTCTATGGTGACGGGTTGCTATAACAATACCACTTTCTACGCTGAAACACAATGATTAAAATCACTCCATAGGTGACAAAATCATCCTATAAATGTTGCGAATGAAGTTGGAGGTGTGGCTGCATTGTTTTGGAAATAATCAAATCACACCGGGTTTGGGCTGGTGGTGGTGGAAACAATTTGCACTAAGAGGGATTGCATGGTGTGAAAGAAGAACTGATTGCTGTGAGGTGCGAAGTGTCTGGTTAAACAGCCACTCACGGGGCTGTGCTCCCATTCACAGCCCCCTCTGGTGCAGACCCACACTGTCACCATCACAGCTGTTTCCAACTCCCTGCCTGGTGACATCTCCACCACAGAAGTTCCCATCGTCCCAACCAAGACCTTCACCTATGAGTCTTCAAAGGTAGGGGCTCCAGCTCCAGCAGCAGCTCAGTCCAGATCCAACTTGCCTCCAGAACTTGACAAGCTAACAATATGATGGTTCTTGAAGGGGCGGCAGGGGAAGGAAGTGGGGGGCAAAGAAGCTTTACTACACCTTCCTAAGAAAAACATCAGCATTAAATCAGTTTGAAAAGCTTAATCAGTTGTTTTTTTCTTCTTTTGGTGTTTTTCTCAGATGACAGATGACGGCACAGATGAGGACAAGGATAGCTCTTTTTCCACTTCCCAGACCGTTACCTCAGAGACGAGCAGCGGCACCACTGTCACCACCACTACCACCCATATCTCAAAGGTAAGCTGTGCAAGTTTTCTTCCACTCATCCTTTCAGACTGTGGGCCTCTTGAATACACTATATATGCTTTTTGTTCAGGTGGTAAAAAGTGGATCCTCAGAGACCCGGGTGGAGAAGAGAATTGTCATCACGGCAGACTCTGATGTTGACCAAGAAAAGGTACATGACTTAAAACACCATTTGCTGCCAACACCATTTAAATTTTTAAAAATAAAAAAACAAACTTGTAAAAGCACACACAGGGTCAGTGCGAGCCAGCTGGACCGCGCACCGAGTAAAGAAGTCGTGGGGTCTAGATGACCCTCAAATGAAGATTGTTGAAGGATTAATAAAGAGGAGATATGAAAAATTAAACATTCTTAAAACAGATATAAAGGACCAATCCATTTCAAAAAGTCAGAAAACACGTAATGTTTGGGTTTGAAAATATTTCATTTAATGGATGATTAAGATTTGCCAAGGGAAAAGTTTTTTCCCTTCTAAGTTTAGATTAGAAAAAAAAATCACTTTTTGATTTTGATATCACAAATATATGTTTGTCTTTTCAGGAGAAACATGGCGGAGCATCAGCATTGTAACAGAGCCCTTCCCTTGTCCATTTAACTCGCCACCTTCAACGTTCTTTAGACCACGACACTCAACACACAGTGACCAAGTCTGTTTGCGCACAACAGAAAAACCTCAGAAATCTGCATCCAAAAGGACTGATTATGGAGTAGAGTGTTCCTTGTAGATCCTGTTTGTTTTCTAAGTTGAGCTTTTCACATTAGGTAGGAACTGCTGATCAAATGCTTCACTTATCATCCTGGGGTTTAGTGTGAACATTTGATTGGTTAAACACCAGCCTTTTCTCAGTTGAGTGATGTCTGTTATGTTTGCTTCAAAATGCTTTTATTGTTTAATAGTGGTTTTCTACAAATCTACAAATCAGAAACCATCATTAGCAGTGATTCCCTTGGTGCTACTTGGGGAAAACGTTAAGACAACATTCAAGTGAACTCTTATTTTTGTTATTGTCTATTAAATTCAGGAGAGATTTTTTGTAATTATTATTATTATTATTGAAATGACATACCTCACATTTAAAATGTGAACAAAGATATTCTGTGCTCAAATTTGGACAGGTTTTTTTGGCTTTGTTCACTGCTCAGGTACAAAAAGCGAGGTCCCAAATCTTTGCTTCCCCAACCAGCGTGGAACCAGTAGCCTACACATTCTTGTAAAGTTTGAACTAAAATTGATCTATTTTCGAATATTTCTCTATTTTTAAAAAGTATGCTTTTTATAGTATTTGTAAAAAAAATGGAGGTTTTTAAGTTATTCATATCCATCTGTTCATTCGATTTGTAGGTGACCAGTTATTTAAAGAGCTGTTCTGCCTGAATTAACCTGAATCATTCTTATTCGTTTCCTCTTGTAGTACACCAAGTTTACCAGATTTTTCATCTTTTTACTAATAAGTGCTCCACAAGTCATGTTTTGCTCATTATCATAAGAGTCATAATTACTTTTAACATACAGTGGCTTCTTTGAAATGTAAACACATCCGTACAAGGACAGGTTTTTTGTCAATAATTGGTCTTTGTTAAACAGTTTTCAAATCATCTCCACACATGTAAAATTTATCCTGTATGTTCAACAGAAACAAGTTTTTTTTAAGAGAAAAAAATCTTCAACAACCTGGTTAATTAAGCAAGCCCTTCTCTAAACTAAAGCTTTGTTGAAAGTTCTCTGAATCAAGACAAAACAGGACTGCAGAAGTTGTGTTGATCGACGGGATGCACTGCGGATCTCCCAAGGTGCTTTCCTATTTAGTCTGGACATTATTGAGATTGGTGACATGTCATAAACACCCACTAACAACTTCTTGTAGCTCCTTCACTGTTACTTTCAGTCTTCCAAATCCATTCTTTTCTCATCCGTTTTAGGGAAATGTCCAGTTTTAACAAGCCCAGTTGTTGATGACTATCTTTTTAGTGTTGTATCTAAAATTCTGTGGATTTTCTTGAGTTCACCATTGTGAAGAATGTCAAGAATACAAGGTAGTAGAGCTGATGGTCATCCAACCAGGCCATTTCAGATGTTTTTGTTATGTTTTTCTCCAATAGTTTTGTTTTTCTCTTGAATTGTACAGGATAAATGTCAAATTGTGTGCAGATTCATCAGGATAAAACCTGGCAAATTTACCAAGGGTGTGTAAACTATTCAGCCACTTTATTTGGTCAATGAGATGTTCTCTTCGCTTTGGTCTGCATATCTCAGGTTTTGATGTTCTATGTAAGACTACAGACCTCCTTATGATTGTATAAGGGATTGTCATCAATGTATATCCATCTGTGTTGTAAATGTACATTCATGTTCAGTCAAGTGAGGTCAATGAAAATTAAAACTCGTCTATCACTATTACCACACATGTAAGAGATGAAGGCAGCTGCCCGAGTATACGTGGCTTTTTTTTTTCTTTCACAGGAGCACAGGTTGTCTTTTTTATGTTCTGCTATACAGTAATTTATTTGTAAAGTCGGAACCGTTTCATGTGATTTTGATGTACTGTGGTGTTTTAATGAGCTTCAAAGCTTCAGATAGATGTCGATATATTACTTTCATTATCAAACAAGTTTGTAAAGCCTTTTTAACCACATAGTTTTGAGTAGATTTGCACTCGCTTGCTGTTTTCTTGTGCTTTTTCTATAGAAAGGGATGCTTGACTAACTTTTAGAGAACCTGCTTACTAACATGTTCCTTTTTGTCCTAAAGTCCAAACAGGATCTGTTCTTATCATAGCTTCATACATTTAAGAAAAACAACAAAAAAACATCCATGATCTTCTTCAGGATGAAATAGTAGTATTCCATATTAAGTAAAAGTAGATTTTAGACAAAGAAACTATTGTTGCTTTGTGAATTCTCCCTGTCTTTTTATGAAGAAAAAAAATAAAATATGCATTTACTTGCATTTGTGTTGGGCTGTGTGTGAACTATAGCTTTCTGCATAGACAATAATCTAGTCTCATTGTGTCCTTACAAAATATTGGTACTCCTGCTATAGATATGTAAAACCTACTACCACCATCTTATATATCCTCAGTATTTTGTTTAATAACTATGACTAAGTATTGTTCTCATTTGCCCTGGCTAATAGCCCTAATCAGTTTTGAAGCTTTTCATTAGTAGTCCATGATTTAATGTTCCCTGTGGCAAATATGACTCCTTTTAAGCCGCTCCTTAAAATGGGAAAGATGAGTGGACATGCCATTTACGCAAGGTAAAAGCATTGGTCTCAAGTCAGGAAATGGAGAGAGTTGATTCTCTTTTGCTAATTTTTATAGTTAGAGCAATCGATACATAGATTAAAATAACTGGAACAAGCCAGGCTGCACACAGGGTTAAGATGTTTGGTCACAATGCACCGTGAGGCAACAAAACTACCATTTTACTCATGTACCAGCAATTGCTGCCTTCTACTTGAATTTTAATTGAAACTGTCTGCGATGATCAAATACCTGGAAAACCACCACATACCCAGTTATTCAAACAGTGGGCCCCTTCTTTTCCAAAGGCCCTGTGTATGTTGTTCATTCTTAAAGGAATCTATGGAGTGTGTCGAAGGAAGGCTGAAGGAACATCCAGTACTATATAGATTGCTGAGCCGAGAGCTCCGATTGTTCTCTGCATGTTACAACCTCATTAATTAGGGTTAAAATGTTTTCTAGTGCAAGACTGTTACTGTAATAATTTTGTTTAGCTACGATTAAACGTTCTGTGATAACTGTAGAGGAATCTGCATCAGGTTCTGTCTATACAACAGTTGCTACTAAAAGTAGCATGCATGGGATCATATAATTTAGTTCCTTACATGTGCAGTCCAATTTTTTTGTTTCCTATTAATGTATCGCAACTATGGCAAAAAGCTTTACAAAACAACTAAATACTGCTTAAACTAAATCTTTGTACATTTCCAAATTGTTTTTCACAACTTTAGAAAATTTACTTCAAATTTGTGGAGAACTATCAAAGGGGTATAGAGAATTATCCCTTTAGAAACAAAAATCCCTAAAACTATAAACCAATACACACAAATTGAACTTTGCAAAAGTGTTTTTATTGTTATATTCCCCAAATTAGAACAAATGACTGAGTTTAAAAGTACAAACAAAGACTACTTTAGGCAGATGTCAAGTTTTTTTTATTGGGAATATATACTTCACTGCTTCAAACAAGTCCAATGATAATGTTTGAGTCCATTGTCATCGCAGAGTTGGATTCTAGCGAATTGTCTTTGCCGGGCTTTTGAAACTTGATGCGGCCTGAAGCTGCAGTTGGTAGGCCATTGGGTGAATTTTGAAACCATATAGCCTGAAAAAGAAAAACAGAGAAATTAGCTTCTGGTTCACACAACATAACCCCATTAAATATAAATCTTTACAAACGTGAACAAACCTTGGTACAAACTGGTTGGCTGGTCGTTTTGGCCGATACTCTGGGTTCACCATGAACAACATGTGAGGAAATCCTGTGCCGAAGTAGGCTCCATCTGTGTGATGATGTCTGGAGGATTTAGGAGTGTACACATCCATACACTTGGGGCAGTAAAGCTTCACCATTGCCTCTCCTGGGATATCTGACAAACCTAGATTAGTCAGAAAGTAAATGGTAAGGAAAGACTCAATGACCAAGTGTGGGAGAAAATGTTTGGAAAGAGTCCACCTCACCAATAGGAAGCATTGGCTGATTCTCGCAGTATACTCTGGGACAATAGCCAAAATCCCCTTGCTGGTATTTTTCCAACTAAAAAGAGAAACAAAAATTAAAGATGGCTGCTGATGACTGATTTGGAGAGCCAGTGAGACTCGCTAGTCTTTATGCACTGCGGTACCATTTGTGCGATGCCTCTGTTTGTGAGAATGTATCGTGCATGTATAAGACCATAGAGCATCTCAGCTGCCTGCTCAATCAAATCGCTCTGATTCTGGTTGTCTTCAGTTTCCTCATCTGTTGAAGAAAAGTCACGCAGGAAGTTAAAAACCATAATTTTTCTTCCTTTTAATCCAAAGTCAACACCTCTCTAATAACCTCACCAGGCTCCAGGTCGAGAATCAAATCCAAAGCCTGACGGTAATGAGGGACCTGCTCATTCAGTCCTGTCAGGTTGAACTTGTCCTGAATGTAATCTTCATCAACCTGAAATACAGCATGTACAGAGTACGTTCAGTGAATAGGTACTGCAGTCGGAATAATACCACACACTGATGTGAAAGCATTAGAGAAGAGTCTAACAGGATTATTCAGCTGCTGCCAGGGCAGAAAATAAGGGGTTATAATTAGAAATTGGATTGTACAAGTGCACATGTGCAGCTCTAACCAGTGATTAACTGGGTGGGTGCTGAGAACAAACAATTCCTGGAAAATTAATTCTGTTTTTCTTTGTTCTGTTTTTTGTACATACACAATCCCTGACCGGTTTGTTTGGTATAAGCTACCATGTTCTCCGGTAGAGAACATAGTGTTTGCAAAAGTACTTGAAAAGGATTTCTGATTGCCAAATGTATTTGCATTTTACAGTCAACACTTACTAGAACCACATTTGGAACAATTATAGAATCTTTTGAGATATGTCTCTACCAGGATTGCAGATTTAGAGTAAATTTTCAATATTGGTTTTTGAGTCTTATGAGGAGTTATTTATGGATTTTGAAAAATATTCTGAGCACACATGAATATACTCAGAGCTAAATCTAGCTATTGCTTTTCTGGTTGCAGTTGTAGTTTTAGGGTCTTGTCTTGTTTCAAGTTAAAACCTCATATTCTTCCTAGGTTTCCCCAGTATTCCCTTAGCTTTGTCCCTGTTAAAGAAAAGCTGCCTCACAGAATGATTAGACTGCTGGAGATTTTCTTCCCTGCCATTATTCAGTCTATCTTCTGCACTTTCACCACTATGTGGTTTGTCTCAGCCACAAAACAGGACAAACAATCAGACACATAGAGAGGATCATCATCTGAGCTCCTATACATTTGCTAAAACCAGTTGCCACAGAATTTCTTTATCCAGGCTCTGATGAACACAATGAACATCTTCTGTAGACTTCTTTTCTGTGTACATATCTACACTATTGCTACCAGTTCATACACTTATATTGTATCTATCTACTTATTATATCTCTTATGTTACCTGTTACTTGTCAACACAGACACTGCAGCCACAAGATGAAGCTACAGTAGCTAAATAAAACACTTCCTTAAAAGTAATTTCTGGTATCTACTGAAAAGGAAAGCTAACTGAGCCAAAAGATCGTGACTACGTATTGTTTGAACCACCACAGGTTCAAAAAATACGCATGCATAGAACATCTTTTTGCCCCCACATATTATTTGGAGATTTACCCCGAGAATGTCAGCTTATAAAAGGCTGTCCACTCTCTCCATTTGTAACCTAGATATATGAAACTGGCAACATTTAGAAGTCAACGTTTAGTAAAACCGGTTTTGTTTTTTAACGTAATACTCTTGGAAATGAGTCATAACTACATATTTTAAGACCCAACAGTTTCCGACCCCAACTTAAAAGCCTCTCAGTTGAGGAACAAATGTAAAAACAGACTCGATTCCTTTATAAATGAGCTGCTACTTTGGATTATTTTATCATATTTTCAGAGTAAAGGTGGAACTTGCCTCGCAGAACAGCTCGTTTCCTCTGAGTCCACAGAACCAGGATATCCAGGACACCTCCTCCGAACTGCTCATCCTCCTGACAAACAGCAGAGCTCTTTAGATCCACACCAGTCGGTTGATCAGAAGCTTTCATTAAAACAAACTTAAAAATGAGCCAAACCAACAATATACACCGTCACTTATCGGATATGTGCTCCGATATAGTTTACGTTCACCGCAACTTACGTTAGCTCTTCGTACACACGCTACCTGGCTAGCTATTGTGTTGCTATGTAGCTTAGGGTGCATAATTCGGTAGGTATTTCTGTTAAAAGTATTTTCACATGAGAGTTTATTGAATTACAACATAAATTTAGCTTCACTTACCCGTTTAAATGTGCCTTATAATATATTAATATGCAGGCTTTGCTAGCTTTTCCTCTCTTCCGCGATGACCAACTTCCGGTGTCTTAGATTTTCAAATTAATAGTCTAATTATAATGCGCTAACAGGAAACACGAACATTTAACGAATTATGACTCGTGGAATTTAAACAAACACCGACAATGTTTTTTTTCTTCCTCTTTTTAATAAAATAACAATTCCAATACACCGGATGTAGCAAAAAAATAAAAATGACATTGATGCCCATTTCTCAGGTAAATAAAAAAAAAATTCCAACAGTTATAAGTCACTTTGACATTATGCTTTTCATTTTATTATCAAACTTATGCAACAACACTCCAAACTTTTAAAAGAATTAAATTTTTTTCTGTCAAATTTCCCACTGTTTTACGTCTTGGTTGGGCCAGAAGGACTCTTAAGAAATAGAAAACATATCCTGATGTAATGAAGACTTCAGGGAAGGTCTGAAAAGGTTTTGCGTGAAGGTGGACCAACATCCTTCTGCTCCTGCTCCTTTCCCATTCCTTCGAACATTAGAATCCTTAGCAGCGGAAGAAGAAACAATTATTACTTCAAATTTTCAATCATACTCTTTGTACCTTCTGAAGTTCCTTTAATGAGATGACAGAAAAAGTGCTGTGAAAGTGAAAACTATTATTCTCCTAGATCAGCAGCTGGTCAGCTGCTCAGCTGCTGATCTTGGAGCTATAATATTTTTCACATACTTATGGAAACACGAAAAACATGGTTGGTGATAGTGTGAAAACTAAAGAAAACCCACTTTTAACTTAAGCTGTTTTGGTTAGGGGCAAGAGTTAGCGTTAGTTAACAGTTTACAACAAAAGCCATGCGATCATATTATACAGCCTTCTTTAGAAGCATTGTGTTTGTACAACGGATTTCTTTATTTCAAAGACATACATTCATCAACATACTCAGAATACTAGAATCAGACACCCTTTCGGTTTCATGTTAACCTAAATATACTCACAGCTTCAGAATTGCATTTCGCTTCCCCAGCATCATGTTCAGGAAGTCATGGTAGCTGATTGAGTCCTTCGATGGGCCTCCAGCTACCTCTGACATCATCTTTTTCAGCTCCAAGTGAGTTTTGGCCAGTCCAAGTTTTTCCAGCATACGTTTTAACCCCATCATATCTGGAATATTGTTTGTGGATACATAAGAAGCAAATTTGACAAGTTCAAGTGGCCTGTGAAAACGCTGTTAAAAATGAGTGAGTGAGCAAGTTGAAATTTCTCACGGTAGCTAAAAATACTTTTGATATGTAGAAGTCTGGTGCACATTTACCTATGTCTCCTTTGTCGTTGAGATCAAACTCCATGTATTTATCTAAAAGAAACACATGGAAGTGTTTTACAGAACATTATACCAGGAATTTAAATGCAAATAAAGACATTTATTACTCTAAGCAACTCACTTTTAAACATTTCAAGCTTTGTTGCCAGATCTTCCTCCTCTGCATACTTTGAATCGGAAAGAAACGCCTGAAAAGGGGATCCTCTCATTTGTTTGGTGACACCATGAAGCTCAATTACTCTACCCAAATATGACAGTTAGTCCAGCTCACCTCATTTATGGAGTTAAGTTTTTCCTCCTGCTGAGACTTAAGAAGTCCATAAGCTTTACCTCCTGTTAAAAACAAAACGGTGATCAAACAAATCATTTTCTGAATTCTGAGAAGAAAAACAAATCATATCAATTTTAAATTTCAAGCTTTTTTCAATTGAATTGGCTTTAGAATGTAAGCTTTAGAAGAGAAATGCGAGCATACCTTGAGCATTGTTATCCATCTGTGTGAACTGTGCTGGGACACTGTAAAACAGTGACTGTTTTTAATCGCTGTGGCTGTAAATTGTATCTGAAGAGGAAGTGAGGTCTGGGTGAAGTTCCTGCATTACAAAGCAGCAGAGAGCTAAGGTCAACTGTGTGATGCAAAATATTGAATTCCCATTTACCCCATCTTTTCAGCATGCAGGGTCTGAAAACTTGTGCCATTTGGTTCTTTTTCATGTTACTGCAGCAACCTACCTCCCACAGTGCGCTCACTGTTATGTTTCACTTCTGCACAATGCGATGAATGAGGTTACATGTTTTCACTGTTTTCAGGAAGCAGTACTGTTGAAACATGGGAGATTGTTGTTAGTCAGTAAAGAGACAACTCAGTTACCTAAAATGAAGTCATAACCCAAGAATTTAGAGTTTATGCAGATAATCTAAATACTTTATTAATACACGGACATAAATACACGGCATTAGAAAGATCAAATATCCTTACATTTTTACTGAGTCAATTTATTTGAAATGTAGGCTGGATCATGACATTTCTTTACTAAAGGTATTTTTTATCCAGCATAATTTCTCTGAAACTGAAGATGGTTTTGCAATTAGCATTATGCAATAATCTTGAAAAACAATCCTGCAAGGATAAGCCGGGATAGACATTAGATTGAAGGATGGATGATGTTATAGTTTATTCAGATCCGCTCTACAAGTCAATCACGATATTGCCATGGTGTTTTGTTTTTGCCAGACGATGGCGGTCTTGCTCAATTGAAAATAGGAAAACAGTCCTGTTTGTTGTACTTCAGTTTCAAGATGACTCTTCACAGGAACTGAGAATATCCTATTTTAAAACTAAAGGTACAAAAGCTAATCCTTGACTGACCTTCATGCATTAGTCAGAAAATGGCTCACTTGTATTTTCAGGTTTGTCTTTTAGTGTTTGTATTAAAAGTTCCTCCCAAATGCAGAGGTGAGTTTCTTGCTGGTCTTCCTTATTGGATTAAATCAGCCAATATTCTATTTTAATATATATTTAATGTCTTTTTTTGTAGATTTACATATTTTAGTAATTCACTACAGTAATTTTTATCTTTCCTGTCTCAGCAACCTCGTTAAAATATGACTCTGTGGGTGCTGACTTTGTGTCAGCTATTAAAGATCAAAACGTGAGTCTGTCATGTCTAAACTTCAACATCACGTATCCAAGAATTTGCACTAGAATCAGACTGATGAAGAAAACAGATGCCAAGGAACCGTCAGTTATATTTGAGTATCCAAAGAAATCCCAGGATACCAAACGTGTGAATTTGGAAGCAAACATGAAAGGACAAATGTGTGTTTTTTTGAAAACCTTGCAACAATCAGATGGAGGGAAGTACGAGTTAGAAACTTGGAAAGGATGGGACAGAATTGATGTCACAGAAATAATATTACAAGTGAAAGGTAGGATGTTCATTTTTTTTATTTTAATATTTAATTTATACCATTTGCATGGTCACATGCTTCGTTATGATTTTTTAGACTGCTGGACTCTTAAGCCAGAGGTGGCAAAGCCTGGCCAGAGAGTGAGTCTTAACTGTTCAGTGGATGCAGAAACGGCCCCTTCAAATGTCACATGGGTGAAGATGAAAGGGAGAAACTCTGTACCTGTTAATTTGACAAGGGTTGAAATGAAGGGTACATCCCTGACAATCAAGTCTGTGTCTGCCAGAGACGACGGGTGGTACAAGTGTGATTACAGACTCGGGCAAAGTCAGCACTGCTCAGAGATCAATCTACGTATTCAGGGTCATCAAGGTCTGATCTTAAACAGATCTCTTCAGTATTACCTCCAATAATGTTGTCTATTAAATAACTGTTACTATTCCTTCACTTTTGTGTTTGATTAAGCAGAAGATGTGTCCGCAACTACCATGAGTCCAACATCTGCATTTACAGAAACTCCCCAAGGTGTGTTTTCTGTTTAATTTTCCGCAGACACTTTAACAGTGGTCTCTTTGTATTGAGGTGTTGAAATGGCTTCATCTTTATGTCTTTGCCAGCTTCTCCTTACATTGCTTTGGACACCAACAGGATGGAAGGAAGTGGTGGAACCTCGACTCTGGTTGTAGTCCTGACCATCACCACGATTTTCACACTTGCGGGACTAGCAGGAGTTCTTATTTACAGGAGATACAAATCTCAGAGGAACTCTGCAGGTGGGCTCTCTTTTTCTCTCTCTTTCTGTTTTATGGTTTTATGGTTGATTTCAATTGCACAGCACTTTGTGATTTTATGTCTGTGAAAAGCGCTCTATAGGTAAACTTTACTTACTTACTTTCACTCTCTCTCTGTTCCTTTTCCCCCATGTAAATAATTTTTTGTATATATACACAAAAAAATATTAATATTATGTATTTATTTTTTTGCCTTTTCCCTTTTCTTCACTTGTGAATCAGTCTGCTTTAGAGACTCTGCAGATGTTTATGAGAATGTCAGTCTTCCATGTTCACCAGGTGAGAGTAAAATTATGATCTCGGTGCCACTTTTCTTTAATCAAATATCTAAACTGCACCTCATTATTTGTATTTTCCTGCCTTAAAACTATAGAGTAATTTTCCACCTTTTAAATGAGAAATGTTTGTGCAACACACAGATTCTACAAATCGAATCAACAGCTTGTATGCATTCCCAGAGGAGAACGTAGAAGGACTCACCTGTAAGTATATGGCAATGACGACTCTAATGCTTCAGTATTGAGTATTCAGAGAAATATTCCAATATTCCCATTTTTGTTGCAGTTCAAATCTAGAAATTTTCTGGCAACTCAAGGAAAACACTGAAGATTTTTCTCTGTTCCCTCAAAAAAAGAATTAAATAAAAATAAAAATAAGACCAACCTGCCTGACACCAAGAAACATTCCACCTTCAGAATCACAGCATCACTAAAATCCTTTTTCCCCCATTGGTTTGACATTCAGCATTTTGTTATCACCATGTCTAAATGCCTAAATGCGATGAGCTGCTACAGTGTAATTGGCTGATTCCTTATTTGGACACCACTGGACAGAAGTGGCTAACAAAGTTTCCAGTCAGTTTTTTTTCAAATGATCTATACTTTTCAAGTGCAATGTTTGCTACATTGTTGTCTTTCAACAGGCTTTATTTAATCCAAAGCACGCATGTGATTTTCTCTTGTGTATTTTATTTTACAAATCATGTTTATTGTGTTGGCAAATAAAACTATTTCAGCATTTAAGTAAAGACAGAGCTCTGTGTTTATTTTACTTTAGTTGACAGGTTGTAATAAATTGTAGAAACCATCATCAGTGGTGGCAACTTCTCTTTTTAGCGGTCCCGGTTGCTGTACTTCCTCATCCTGAATGACATCATAAACATGATTCTGGTAAAAAAAGAACACTGACATTAGCATACTGGGGTATAGCAGACCGACACAAATCTAATGGAAATGCTGATATATATACTAATTTCTTTTTACCATTGAGATGCTTGACAGTTCATCAGCTGCAGGAAGAGAGAAGACATCAGTTGTGACATTTGGTACAAGATCAAAGACTGAAAGATTAGATGATGGGTTCCTTTACCACATTCAGGACCCAAAACCATGTTGCGTTTCCTCTTCCAGTGAATAAAAACTCCTCCTGCTGCTGCACATAATAAAATGCCAAGAAGGAGACCTAACCATGCCAGAATCTGCAGAGCTGAAGAGAATGTAGTCTTATTTCTTTTTTTCTTTGTACTTAAACAAGCTTGCATTAACAGAAAAGTAACCCTGCATACATACTTTTATCAGGTCTCAAACTTTTTGACGCCCTCAGTGAACCTTCTCTGTACACAGAGCAGGTTATTGCATCAGAGCTAACTGGCCAAACCGGGAGAAGAAGCTCATTGATCAATGTGTTGTTGACATGAAATAATCTGCCTTGCCAACTTTCTTGGTTACTTCCAGACCAAGTTAAGTTGAAGTTTTCTTCACATTTTTTAGAACAAGTAAGCACACAGGTCAAAGAGAGATTTCCTCCTACTGGGTCTATATTTGCTGCAACTGTAACATAGAAATATAAAGTGTCAGAAGAAATTTTTAGATAGCTCTCAGAGTCTGAATTTCTTTTTTTATTATTTTTCTCACTTACTATCGAGGGAGTGAACTCTAATTTTGTGTAAAACTCTTTGTTCATCAGATGGACTCATACACTGGTAATCTCCAGCATACAGAGGAGTCAGTTTGCTGATTACTAAGGATGAGTCTTTGATCACATGAAATACATTTGCTTGGCCATTTTCAGGTAACACATCACTGAGTGTTTTGTTATTCAGTGTCCACTTTATTCTGTCTCCAAGTCGGAGAGAGGAAGTGTTTCTGCATAGAAGTGACACTGACTCACCAACAGCAGTGAACACTTCCTCCAGCCCATCTACAGGAAAGAGAGCAAAACTCAACCTTTGTTCTTACTAAACCACAGTTTGGATTTCTTAATGCAGAGCTTTACCTCTTACTGTTGTCCTGTAACTAGCAGAGGCTTTAACCTCACCATTCTGGGTTATTTGGCATTTCCATATTCTGTGATGGTCGGTCAGTTTCCAGGTAATGATGAGTTTTGAGAGGCAAACAGATGGATTTTGAAATCTAAATCTATTACCAGTTATTGGAACATCATCCTCAATTGTCCAGGTGATATGTATGTCTGTGTAATTAGTACAGCTGTCAAATCCTGTAGATTTACCGAAGGAACAGTGAAGTTCTATGGTGCCCTCTGCTGGAGATTTGTTCTCAGAAACTGTTGAATAAAAACAAAATTACTCTCTCTTTTAATATTCACTTTAAAAGATTTTATGAACCACAGTCCTACTCACTGCCAACAAACCGAAGGGCAACACTTGAAGTTAGCTTTCCACTTTGACAAGTGTACAACTTGGCATCATCACGCTCCATGTGAGGGATCTCCAGGGAGCAATCCTTTAGCAGACGATGCTTGTTTTCCTTTAAATGTGTCACTTTTCCATTTGTAACCACCTCATCTGTTTCCCATATCAAGCCTGTGACTGTCCAGTTTACAGAAGAGCAGGATCCAGTAGAAGGTAAACCACATGGCAGGGTAACTCTGTCTCCTGGTATAGCAAACTGCAGCACATAATCTGTTTGTAATAATAAAAAAACGCATATAGACTAAAAATATAAACAAGTCTTGAGCATATTTTTTCAAAGCAGGTAACACATATCTATGTTAATCCAGGCTATATTCACTTGCAAAGTGATTCTCTGTTATTTGCGTTGGATAGTTAACAAATAAATCACAATTAAAGAACTGAAAACTGGACTATGCTGATTGACGTTTAAGAGGCTTTTCAATGCAATCTGTGACCGAAAACAGAGAAAGCATCCAGCATCTGGTACTGTATTGGATGCTTTTTCTGTTTACATTTTAAAATTTATAAGGTAAAGCAAATCACCACATTAAATAATTACTTAAATACTTGCTACAAACTAGATGAGCTGATTATAATAGAAGTGTTGTACCTACCTGATGAATAAAGTGCCAGCGAAGCCCATAGAGGAGATATGAGATACAGTCCAATCAAAGGCTGGAAATTCATTTTCCTTTTACAAGACTCTTGTGTAAATGCTTCACAAATATGACCAAGTTCAGTAAGAGCAATCGTTTCTTAAAACACTTCTTCAGGAAGTATTTTTGACACCACATGACAGGATGTTACTTCAATTTAAAACTGAATGCGTTTAATGGAAAATCTTCTTCTGGGTTGTTTTTGTCACTCTTCTGGTGCCTGTAATTTGTTCTTCTGCTTCAGATGTTTGAGTAAATATAACTTTTACTTTCAGCCTAATCTTCTCAATCTCTCATATGGATGCCAGACATTTTAACAGATATTTTAGTAGGGTTAGTTTCAGACACTTTTTTGCAGTAGAACCAAAGACGTGTGTGTTTTTTTCCTTTTCATAATTCATTGATGAGTCCAGTTCATTGTCCACTCCATAACATGAAAACTGAACACAAGCTGCCTGAGAAATGATGTGATAAACCCGACCCAGTGTGAGGTTCCACACGTTAGTGGTTCAGTTTTTAGTTCTTTTTCTGATCTTACAGAAAGCTGGTCTGATTCTCAAATAAAAAGCAAATAAAAAGTACAGCTCAGCCAAACATCATTCACTATCCAGGCAGATTAAGGGTTACAGATGTTTATAAATATTATCCAACATGCCTCCTCTGGCTGGATGTATATTAAAGTTTCAGATTGATCCACCTGGAGTCTTTTATGAACCTGACAAGGAATCTGAGGAGGGAGATGAATATTAGGTATTTCGAACCCCAAAGACTTCAAGCCGTTCACTAAAGCAGAAATAGTCGTAATATTGTAAACCCGCAAGAAAATTGTTCAGAAATTATTCAGATAGTATGATTGCAGTAATACTTTTTTTCCCCTGCGATTGTTAAGGGTGCTAATAGGTTTAAATAAATGTTAATGCAAATTATTCAAAATGAAGTAAACTAGATTTTTGCTCAATTTGTATTCATTTAGCTTTTTTATTATATTTTCATATGTTGTCTTATTTCCTATAATAAACAAACTTACCAGTTGCTGAATATTCAGCAGCAAAGCCAGGAAGAGCATTACTGCAGAAGGTTACATTAATGCTGGAAACATGCAGATAAGCAGCTAAATGGTAACATCTTACATGAAGATGTGGGATAGAAAAATAAAACACTGCAAAATCAAACATTGACAAAGTGGCTCAAACACTGAGTCATGTGGTCCAGAATCATAATTTTAGGCTGTAAGATGTAGAGACAGTTAATGTCAGCCAGGTGAGCATAAGCTTTTTCTGCTCCCCCCTGCAAAACGCATAACATTTTTTACATTTATCAAAAAATGTTTTAAATTGTAGAACATCAGCAGTAAAGTTGTAAAGTTGTCTTCTTATTTCTTGCAGTTCTTCTTCCTCAGTGTGTTTCCTCATGGCTCTAAGAAGAAGCAAACTGATTTGAGAACATTTGAACATTCCTGCCTGATTTGCAAGGTCGTTCAGTTCTGACAAACTGTTTATTAGCAGCATAAAAATATAAAAACAACAGTCATGCTGTCATTTGTTTTTCAGAACAAATGACAGCTTAGTCAAACAGTTTGTAAATCAGCAGTACCTGCATTATTGCAGCTTTTCCACTTCATGTAGATGCAAAATCCAACTGCAGCTACAACTACACATATTACAAAGCCAAGACGAAGGGCTAAAATCCAGGAAAGCTGCAAAGCTGAAGAGATTAAAGTCTTGTCATTTTTGGTATTCTTATATTTTCTGTACACATTTTTTATAGCAGTAACTCTGCATACGTACATTTATCAGGTCTCAAAATTTTGACGCCCTCAGTGAACCTTCTCTGTACACAGAGCAGGTTATTGCATCAGAGCTAACTGGCCAAACCGGGAGAAGAAGCTCATTGATCAATGTGTTGTTGACATGAAATAATCTGCCTTGCCAACTTTCTTGGTTACTTCCAGACCAAGTTAAGTTGAAGTTTTCTTCACATTTTTTAGAACAAGTAAGCACACAGGTCAAAGAGAGATTTCCTCCTACTGGGTCTATATTTGCTGCAACTGTAACATAGAAATATAAAGTGTCAGAAGAAATTTTTAGATAGCTCTCAGAGTCTGAATTTCTTTTTTTATTATTTTTCTCACTTACTATCGAGGGAGTGAACTCTAATTTTGTGTAAAACTCTTTGTTCATCAGATGGACTCATACACTGGTAATCTCCAGCATACAGAGGAGTCAGTTTGCTGATTACTAAGGATGAGTCTTTGATCACATGAAATACATTTGCTTGGCCATTTTCAGGTAACACATCACTGAGTGTTTTGTTATTCAGTGTCCACTTTATTCTGTCTCCAAGTCGGAGAGAGGAAGTGTTTCTGCATAGAAGTGACACTGACTCACCAACAGCAGTGAACACTTCCTCCAGCCCATCTACAGGAAAGAGAGCAAAACTCAACCTTTGTTCTTACTAAACCACAGTTTGGATTTCTTAATGCAGAGCTTTACCTCTTACTGTTGTCCTGTAACTAGCAGAGGCTTTAACCTCACCATTCTGGGTTATTTGGCATTTCCATATTCTGTGATGGTCGGTCAGTTTCCAGGTAATGATGAGTTTTGAGAGGCAAACAGATGGATTTTGAAATCTAAATCTATTACCAGTTATTGGAACATCATCCTCAATTGTCCAGGTGATATGTATGTCTGTGTAATTAGTACAGCTGTCAAATCCTGTAGATTTACCGAAGGAACAGTGAAGTTCTATGGTGCCCTCTGCTGGAGATTTGTTCTCAGAAACTGTTGAATAAAAACAAAATTACTCTCTCTTTTAATATTCACTTTAAAAGATTTTATGAACCACAGTCCTACTCACTGCCAACAAACCGAAGGGCAACACTTGAAGTTAGCTTTCCACTTTGACAAGTGTACAACTTGGCATCATCACGCTCCATGTGAGGGATCTCCAGGGAGCAATCCTTTAGCAGACGAT